>JPFL01000313.1:0-60495 GCA_000733385.1 Paramecium biaurelia
AAAATTGAATAAATTTTAAATTTTTCAAAATAGAATCTTTCAATTATTTAATAGGCCTTTCAATATATAATTTAACAAAATTGTAACATTTTAATATTTATTTGGTAATGTAATTATGACTTTTAATAACAACACCAAAGTTGATACTCAATATACCTCTTGCCTTGGTGTAATTTTTGGAAAAAGAGGAAAGACTGTAAGGAGAAAGTAGCATCAAATATTTTCACAATGTGTTGGAATAATTAAAAATGGCGACAAAATACAACTATACTATTTATTGAAATAATCAAATGATACTTCAAAGTTATTCCATTTTTTTAAATATTATAGTGGTTTAAGAGATGGATCTTCTAGTATTTTTTTGAAATTGAAAAACACGAAGCCTTTATAATGTTAAAGATGTTTTTATACTTTGTTAGATAATAGCCTTTTTAAAAAGAGATACATTAGTACTTTTGATCCATTTCTGTTATTCAAATTTTATTTAAATATTTTATGTGCAACTTTTAATTTTGAGTATTCTGTTATTTATTCACCCTTGACCAAGTCACATTCATTAGATATGTTCTAATTGAATTTTTTAAGACCTAGTGGTTTTCTTAGTTTTTTTGTATTGGCCTCTTATTCTCGTAATTTCTCTCTCTTGTTATGACATAACAAGGCAAGGATGGGAGGTTAGAACTATGGCATTCTTATAAATAAAATATATGAAGTCTCACAAATTAAATGGTTTGGGGCTTTATCAACTATACATTCCAAGTAGTTATTTAGATGGTGATCTTTGTATTAAGATGGACACTTTTGGTTCAGACTGCTGGGACATTAAGGAAATTTCATATCCTCGGTGTGTCAATTAGAACTTCAACTATTAATTACATTAGGCATGAATGGTATGTGACCTATTGTTATTGATTTTACCTCTGTGTATTTTTCTACTAAGTAATTAATTGCCTTTGATATCATTAAAAACAATTCGACAAGTTTTTTCCCAAATTACCTCAAAACCTTCTAGATTAGAATAATACTTTTACTATTGGAAACCACTAAATTAGAATTTCCCAAATAATGGTTTACTGTTTCTTTAACAGATAACTCAATTTGTTTTTTTTAATTGACTATTTTTTGCACAATTTCTTCTTATGGTAGAATAGACAGGATATTATTTGCAGATTATGGATTTTTTTTTGGAATTGCTCTATTCAGTATAGAGAGAGAAGAATATAAGTTTATTAAGATGTTTAAAAAGGCTTACGAAAGTTGAATTTGAAATAAATTACTGTAAAATGTATAACATGTATAAAATGTTTGGGATTTTTTTATAGTTTTGTTCCATAAATTTCCTTTCATATATTAAACCTACCAATATACTTTTTTATTAAAATGATTTGCTTTAATTCAAAGTAATTATAAATATTATTATTTGCATTTCAGATTTGATAATGGTATTTGTGACTATGGTTCTTCAGCATAACATTTTTATAAGTGAGGTTATGAAGGTCTCACAAGATCCCATTTTCATTTAAATTGAATACTTTCATTTGTTTATATTAATGAGATGAACTTTTCTTTGCCAAATTTCATGAGACTTAGATTTTAAGCACTAAATAATCCCCAATGATTTTATTAAATGCCAACTACTATTACTTCGAGGGCTCAATAAATATTTAGGAAGTTTATATTAGTTCTTATTATCTAAGTCTCATGAAATTTGGCAAGAAAAGTGTATCTCAATAATTTAAAAAAAAAACAGTATTCAATTTAAATGGAAAATGGGACTATATAAAAAATTAATCACTAGATGCTGTATAACTTCTCATAAATATTATTAACTTTCTTTTCATGCATTACACTTCAAATTAGTTCTTATACATCTTTCTTTTAAGTTAAGTAATTGAACTAATTAGAGAATTGAATTTTTAAATACAAATTGTTTTAAAGTACACAAATGAACATAATAATTATTAATTCTAATCATTTAATTTCAAATAGAAAAAAAGAGCAATATCTTTTAGTTGATTTATCAATGTTAGGCATTAAAATGGTTACAAAATATCATTAAATTAATTGATGAATCATAACTTGAAATACTCAATTTAACTCTTAATATCAAATTTATATCAATTCTCTTTTTTAAAGTAAGTCTTTTAACAGTTATGAAATCAATTGATTCTTAACAATTTGGCTTATTTTCATTATTTCCCTCTAATAAAGTAAATTATTTCGATTTATTTTTTTCCCTAAATTACCTTAACAGTATTTTTGGTTCAATAATGCCTTCATTTTAGATTTTTTTTTCAGATGTTATTATGTATAAATAATAACATGAAAATTTAATATATATTATAGTATAATAAATTCCTTTTAAGTCTTATATGATCGAAAGTGAAGTTTTTGAGAAAAACTGCAGTGTTAATATTAAGTGTCCTCATTGTGAAAAAGGTATTAAAACTAATCTTGAACATGAATGTGGAGTGAATACATGGCTGGTGTGCTTCTTTTTGTGTGTTTTGACTGCGTAAAAATTATCATTAGATAGTTGTTGTTGTTTTATACCATTGCTAAGTAATAAATTTAAAGATGTTATTCATACTTGCCCTTATTGTAAAAATGAAGTTGGAATAAAAGAGTTTGAAATGTGCTGATATTTGATTAAGAAAATTAAGGATATTTTTCCATATACTATTATTTTAACAATACGCTTTCTTTTTTTGAAACATTTGGAATAAAGTTAAACACTAAGATCCTTACATCTCTTTCAACATCTTTGATGGTTTAAAAGAATTAATTTATTGATCTTCGTGAAAAAGAAAGAAGTAAATTTGAATACTATTTTCTGTGAGGTGCCTAATAAAAACACAGTATTGAAAAAAATTGCGATTTACACAAGAGAATTGATTTAATGATATCTTCATTAAGTTGTTTAACCTAAAATAGAGAAATGAGATCAAGATTCAATTGAAATAATGATATTATCAGAGAAAAAAAATAACTCCTTTGTTTTTGAATGACCTTTCGCCAATCCTGGATTTCCCTTCTTGTGTTAGAGAAAGTATATATTTATAAGTAACAAAAATATTGAACTTTTTTCAATGTATGACTTAAGCATTAAAATTGAAAGGCAGGATTTTTTATTTATTTCTGCATTGATTACATTAATGCACTTTCTGAGATTAAAAGTTTGTTTTTTATCAAGAAAGTCATGAAACAATATAGATATCGGTATTAATGTACTTATTTTTTGCCAGAACATATTTTCATTTTTCCTTTTCAAATTATCATTCAAAAAAATCAATAATGTTTTGACATATTATCGATGATGAATCCTTATAAACATGATTTTTCTTCAATGCAAAATTTTTTATTTTAATTTAAAATAAATAATTGTTTAATCTCATTAAAATTCTAAAAAAATGTATTTAAAAGTCATTTTGATTGAAATAAATTTAATAGAATTTGTAATTTCAAAATTGCATTAGTTTTCATACACAAATTGTTGATGAAATCGATAAAGAAACAAACAAAAAATACAGCCTTTCAATACAACAAAGTCGATTTATAGTTATTTATAATATACACATCTACTCTAACTCAAGAAGGGCATCCAGAATTGGTGAATGTTCATTAAAAAAATCAAAGAGATCATTTTTTATTAATAAAATCAATAATCATTTTATTTATTTTATGATATTTCTTAATTAATTCTTTTTATTATTTTGTTTAATTAATTATATAATGTATTAAAAAATAATAAACTTAATCTACTCTTAAAGTTTAAATGAAGCTTAAGAATAAACTGATGAGGTTCCAAAAAGATCTCAAAAATTATCTTCGATGATTTCATTAATCAATATGAATGAATTTTTTTAATACCCAGAGAAATTAATCTAAGATGCAACACTCATTATTAAAGAATTCAGCAATGATAATATTGACATATACATTTAAGGTAGATATTATAAATAACTAATATAGATGAATCAATTTTGAAGATTTCTGGGTTTGTTTCAATATTCATAAACTAGAAATGCTTTTAAATTGTTCTGAATTTTTCTTTTTATTTAAATTATCCTTTATAAGTTTTTAACATTTGTATAGAAAATAAAAGCCTTGAGGGTACTAATTAATATAACTTTTTTAGATAAAGAGGTAAAATTGTCATCCTTTTTTCACTTATCTTAAGGTGAAAAATGGATAAATTTAAATAATTATCTAACAGAAGCTAAGCTTTGGCTTAATCATTAAAATTTGTAAAGGGTTTTTTAAGAAGCGAAAGTATTATTAACTAATCACTTTCCGTATCATAAGCAAAAAAAATAATAATAATATTTTTCAAACTAGCTAATTTTAATGAATTAATAAATACAAGTAGATTCAAAAGGTAAAGATGAGGAAATTCATAACATAGTTGAGATTGATAAATAAGGTAAAGATATTGGCAACAAGAACATATTTCCTTCTCCTCCTCTATTGAACCTCCATGGAATTCTTGGACCTAGTGGGCTATAATTAAAAGAAGAAAACCAAGCGTAGATGTAAGTAACAAAATTTGCTACTTAATTGATGAAAGAGCATAGAAATGATATTGCTAATCTGAAGCAATAATTATAGAATTTAAAATCGTATAAATAGCAACAAGAAGGAATATATATTTAGTTAATTTGGCTTAGGTAGAAATTAGATTTGGACATTGAATTAGCAGCAAGCCTATTTTATATTCAATAATAACAGATAAGTCTTATTAGTAAAACTGAGCAAAAACCTTTGGATGAGGTTATGGATTTCGATGATCTATCTCATTAAATTATTGAAATTACTGCTAAAGATAGGGCATGCTCAGATTGTTATTAATTAATTTCAAAAAAATTTAAAAAGCAGCTCTTAGACTATTCAACTTTTTATTAAGTATTAAAATTGTATATTTAGGCAACTTACGAATTGGCAGCCTAGTAGTTTGAATTAAAATTATTGATGAATAAAATATATTATAATAAATTATCATGACCGATTAGTTGAATGATTGGGATTTCTGCAATCCAAACAATTTTGTTGATAAACTACCCGAACCCTTTAGGTAATGATAATATTTAGCATAAAGATTCATTAATAAAATCATCTCAAAAGATATCCTTTTGGAAGTGTATTCTAAAGTGTTCTTAATCGAAAAATACAGATCAGATCCAAATTATGAAGGTCCCTTGAGAACTTTGCCTCCTTAAGGAATTTTTGACATATCAAATATTTCTAGTATAAGCTCAAATAGCTCTAATTTGCAAATTGCAGCAGGAGATTTACAAGGAAATATTTTAATTTTAGACATGAGTAAGAAAACGAAAATTTGTAAAAAAGAGGTTAGCTAAAAAAGAATAAATAAAGTTTGCTTGGGAATTAGGGATGGAGCAAATGATGAATAAAAAAATATTTGCATGTAACAGTTTCCAACATTTTTAGAATAGGAGTAATAAGTCACTTAGATCCAGTAGTACAAATATACAAATATAAACCAGGAGAGAATAAAATTAGCTAAATCCACTTTATATAAGTCACTAAAAATACAACTAGTATTGGTGAGCTTCCTATGGATATCGAAATCAGCAAATACTCACAATATATAATAATAACACAATATAATGGTAATGTGTTTATTTATAAAATACCTGAATTAAAAGTGGAATCATAACAGACTATATAGGCAACATAATAATAGAATTTAAACACACTATTGCCACCACTATAAAATCAAAAATAACTACCTACAAAGGAATAGTAAAAATAATCAATTCCATCAAATTCATAAAACGATCTTACAGTAACTGAAATTAATGAGCCATTCTATCAGATAAAATTTTAAGGTTTAAAGAAAGAATAAAAATTTAATGAAATTATAAATTCCTTCAAAGAATAAAATCTGCCTAAAGAAGTTGAGGTTAAAGAAGATAAGAAAAAATAGTAAGCTAATATCTAACCATAAAAGAAATAGGATGTAGTTCAATAGATAAAAGAAGAATCAGGCTTAGAAGAAAATAATAATTTACTAATAATTAAGCATCAGACTAAAGATGGTTATGATATAAGTGAAGAATATCCCCTTTAAAAATTTAAGCCATATTTTGCATTTCTACATGAGACTGTTAACGTTTAAAATGGATCAAAGGCATTTGATAAAGTAATCATTGTGATATTCAATAGTTCAAAATACATGAAGTTGTTGTTGGCGTAGTGGTTGGATGGTCAAACACGACAAAATTAGAGCTCCATTACTTTAATTAACCAAAAAAAAACAATTTACCATAATATCTATTGTCGCAATTTACTTAAGATTAAGAAATGAAATTTTAATTACCGATAATTATTAAAAAGAATGAAACAAGATAAATTGAAGTTCCATTGATCTACCCACTTTCTTGCTTAGCAATTTCTAAAAATTTTTCACTATTAGGTTTAGGATTATAATAAGGGTCTATTTTAATTTATGATCTGGTTTTTTAGCAAGAAAGATTTTATCTTGACAAACATTATTCTATTGTGAGTAATATAGAATTTTGTGAGAATGAAAGATTGGTCAGTTGTTCTTATGATGGCAGCGTTCATATATATAATACGGTTGAAGGGACTACTTTGTGCAAAAGAACCAATTAATTTCGAAAAGGAACCAAAATAAATTATGAGGAATAAAAGCAAGGATTTTGGAGAATAATGTCATTAGCTGTAAGCAGTTCTGGAATTGCAGTTGTATAAGATGCCGAGTCAGAAGTGCGATTGTACGATGTATGGAGAGGAGAAAAAATCGCTAAATTATCTCCCGTTTAGGTTATGGATGACTAAAAGAGAAAGTGGAGTGACTAAAAGGTTATTCTAAAGTGTTTCAGAAGTATAATTAAATGATGTATTATTTCCTAGATGAAATTTTGATTTCTGCTTAGGTTGTTGCATAAGAACCACAAAATGTTTAAGATTAAATTTTAACAACTGTTCAGATATTTAAGATTTTTGATAGTCTTGTAAATTTATTTCCATCATTATCAAATGTGTATAGAAAAGGAGTTGAAAAAGAAAAAATCTTAAATTTATTTGAAAAAATACCAAAGTAAGAATTATGGAATGCTCAATTTGAAGTGCCAAATTTAAGTGGTTCCCATCAGAATGTAGCATTGAAAGTTCCAGGTTAAGATTCGAAAACCAGAACAGGATCTTAAGTCTAGCATAATTAGAGCTAGTATAGTCAACCGTATTTATATTTTAATAGAATAGAAAATTGAATTAAAGCAAAATATCATAGCAAAAATTGAAAGAAAGTGTTAAAGAGTCTTAAGTTGCAAATTAATAACAAGATATTTATGAAAATAGATCTGCCTCTTTAGTAGGATCTCTACATAAATCGATACATTCTGATAAATTTGATTATAATTCCTCTTTTAGAAGCACAAATTCACCCTAAAATAATTTAAATTCGCACAAATCTCAAAAGGGTAATTCATCTTAAATAGGTCTAACAAAAGAGATGCTTCATCCGGAAGAGCATTTATTAGAAAAATCTGAATCGCAACTTGCTTAATTAATTTTTGAGAATTCTTCAATGGTAGAACATTGCAGATTAAGGAATTCTGAGAAGCAACTGAGATCTGAGAAAGTCTCCTAATCCCTTTTAAAGTTGGGTTAAAGACTAGCTCTTGAAGATGAAAAAATGAAACTATAAATTAGATATAGGTAGCTTTAAAAAGCCAAGTGATGCACTTGTATTTTGTTAAATTTAAATCAAATTATCAAATCAAAAAATAGATAGCTATTTGCTATTAATATTGATAAATATTACTTGAAATAAAGTTGAATTTTTACTACACTTTACAACAAATTCTTCTCTACTCATTCATTTAAAGTTATGTTATAAAATGTTATCGCAGCTCAAAAAATAACTAAAAATTCAAGTTATTATATATAATCATTCTTGTATCCACTATCTTATTTGTTTAGATGATCTTCTAAAACCGATTAATAATTCTTTCATCGTTATTCTTTAATAGGTAGTTTAATGAGTTTTCTATTTAAGTGGAAGTATAGAAACTATCATTTTTGAAATAATTCTTTTCAGAAATTGATATTAACAGAATCTTAATCTTTTGTATCTTGTTGGTTTTAAAGAGTCAAATTGTTTTTTTTTCAGGTTTTCAAGCCTAAGTTTAAGTTAAAGCTAATTATTTATTTTCTTGGTTTTAGGAGAATTTAGTTAAGAAATGTTCCTAATATTGTGAATCCTACTTCTCACATTAAGCCATTAATTATTAATTGACTTAATAATCATAAATTCTGTTATTGTAGGATCTACATAATCAATTTTTAAATTATTTTCAGCAATAATTTTAAGGCCAAAACTTTAAGAATAGAATTCTTGAAGACGTTGATTTAACTATATTTATTTACTCCCATTTTTATGAATTTGATCTAAGAATATTGAGTTTGAGAAATTTTTCTTCACATTTATATTAACTCATTAAAGAAAATTTTTTATTTATTAGAGTTTGATTATCATTTTAATATCAATTATATTATAAATTCTACTAAAATCATTAGCCAACCTATTCTTAAATATCATTTAAAATTTAGAGTACTTTTTCGCTTTATTATTTAATTCCATCAATCTATAATATTAAATTATTTTACTCTTTATTATAAAGATTAAATTTTTCTTTCTTCAATCATTTATTAATCCTCTAATTCTTCTTAAAGTTCTAGAGATTATCCGATTGGAAACCATGAATTATCTTAATTTTTTCTTTTATTTGCAATATATGTTTCTATTCCATTATATTCGCTTTTATTTTTGTTATCCATGTATGCCATATAAAAGACATAATTCCACATATAATGACTTTATTTGATATGTTTATTAAAACCATCATCGGATTTCATGTCAAAAATTTCTCTGTCAAGACCACATATAAAACAAATGTTTTCTTTGTCATCCTCTTTGGCTAATTACTATTCTCTCAATTCGCCAAATGTGTCAATAATAATACCAGAGAATATTTAAATGCTGATCATCTGAATAAGTATATTATTCAATTAATCGAAAAAAAATCTTCCATAACTATAATTTGCAGGATCTTATGGAAAATTCCCGTCAAACCATCCTCCTATTCCTCCATTATTTTTAAAGGCATAATCAAATGTTGAAAGAAAACAAACTAATAACGAATCACATTTTCCTAAATATCAAGATTATAATACCATTTGTGTAGATATCAGAAAATAATAAATAAGCCATTAAAGTGAAGTAATAATTCATTAACAGCACCAAAATGAATGTTAAACCTAATGCCACTTTCGGTTCCCAAAATGACTTTATAATGTTTCTTAGAGTTGGATATCTTAATACCACTTCACTCAAATGAAAAGCAAAAAAGAACGGATGAACCAGTGTTGCAATAAATGCCAATACACCATAGGCCAAATAATAAATCATATCTATGTTCAATAAAACCTTAACCAAGCAAAAACCAACCATGTATAACTTTAAAAAGAATCTAATAATCCAAATTTAATCTTCCTTTATTAAGTCCTTACTTTGATTCCATGCTTCCTTAACGTACAATGGTCCCTTCTTAAGAATAAAAAAAGAAACAACAAAGCATGAGCAAACAATCATACCAATCCCACAATATTGAAAAATTGACATTGTCTCCTCAACAGAGAGCATTTTTAAAAATTTTGGTGAATTTAATCTATCATAAAATCTTTAGTCTGGATCATCAGAATCTCCTTCATAATATGAAAGAACAATAAAGACGTTTAACACTAAAGTCAATAAAAAGCATAAATCTTTCCATAAAATAACATACTTTGCAAATAATGCAACAAACTTATTCTAATTAAAAAATTGTGTAAGCTCTTCTTCATGTTTGGCTACATCCATGAAATTTGGCATATTTTCCACCAATGCACTCACTTTAGAATTAGTAGAATCTCTATCTACAGTTTCATGAAACTCAGTTTTTGTTTCTTAAGGTAAATAGTTACAAAATGATAATTTGTAGAATATAATTTTTTCTATTTACTACTCTCTTATAACTTCAACAGTAGCAGAATTTTTTTAAAAAAACATTATGCTGTCGTTAAATAATTATTGGGCTGCTAATTTCTTTGCTGCCTTTCGTTTTTCTTCCTCCTCAGCACTTTCTTTTCCCTTAAATTATTTCATTAATTATTATTATGCATATTCTCTCCATTCATTTATCATTTCTAAAATACCTCCAACCAATGAAAACACTAAACTCGCCAATTAACCAATAAGGGAATTTTATAATTAAGCCCAAGGATCTTCCTTGTCAGAGTTTTTTTGACTTTCTTTAATGTCTTCAAGTTCATCTCTAGTTGCAGGATCAATTTCTTTTGTATCTAAATTTGCATAATGATTGATTAAAAAGTAAATCAAAAATCCAGTTTCTAAAATTAGTTCATGATATTCTGGAGGTTTGGTTGAATCATGAGGATTTTCTTCAAGCTATAATTTGATAATACATAATTACATGCCCTAAAGATTCTTTATTATATCCTAATTTTTTGTACATTTTTTAATGCTTTTTATAAATAATAATTAAATTCTTTTTTAGTACATTAATTGGTAAGGATCTTAAAATACGTTTAATAGCATTAGTATCTGAATTTAATTCTAATAATGAACTTACTAAAACCATGCATTTGTATTTTAATCTTTCCAACATCCATCTATCAATTTATATGGTTTTAACCTTTGCACCTGCTTTTGCAGTACTTTTCGACTGTAGTGAATTTGATCTTTCTCTTATGGAATGTTCTTCTTTTTCTTAAACCCCGTCCTAATCTTTTTTTTTCTTTGACTCTATATGCATATTTAAATAATTTGATGCAACATCCAAAAATAACGAATCAATAATATCCTATTGATTTTATGAACAAGGACCTTAAACAAGCTCTGTCAATGTTTCTAATGTGTTCATAATCACTTCAAAAGAATCTCTTTGCAGGTCATTTTCAAAAGCACATAATAATTCTACCATTGCTTAAACAATGTTATAATTGTTTCTACTATTGTATTACTATCTAAGATAATTTTAAATCTATAAATTGTGACCTTCGCATATTAATTAAAAGTATTTAAGTAAATAAATTAATATGCTCATTTTACTTCTTCTAGCTTCTTACGCTTCTTTTGAAGTAGATTCATCCTCATTTTATTATTCTTAAATACTTGACAAATATAGTTATTTTTAATGTTAATCCTTATCTTTTTAACTTTTTTATTACATCAATACTTATTAAGTTTTTTTATTTTCATTAATTACTTCATATATGATTTGATTCATTTTTAAAAAGATCATCTCAGATTTTTCAAAATTACTAAAATAATTGAACACTGTAGTTTGTATTCTTTGATTACCATTTTTACTTAGTTTTAAAGCAAATTTAAATAATTATATTAATAGGTCATCATCGAAAGGATAAACCTAAAAGTCAGCCAATAGATTTAAAAACATTCTTGTAGCTTAACATGAATCAAATTCATTTTGAATTTTTTCTAAATCATCTTTTGAATCTAAAATATCTTCTAAAAGTTATAATGTATATATTAAATTTGATTTATTTGCTTTATTAATTATACCTACTTCAATAAATCTAATTAATTTTTTTAGAAAATCTTTAAAGCAAAAATTTTACAACCCTAATTCTTTGATCATAGCATCAGGTATAAATTTATGCACTTCTTAGAATGTTTGACTTAAGATTCTCATTTCAATAGATTAAGTTTTTTTAGTTGATTAAAGCTATTAACATTCTTCTAAAAATTTTTCCCATGCTTTTTTTGTATTCCAATCTACAATTTCCTAATTTAGTTAATCAATATCAGTCTTATTATTTGTCCTTTTTAATTTTTCATCTTTTTCATTATGAATTAAAGGTGAATCCTTTTTTTTTTAGGTGAAAATTGTTTAATTGTCTTCCTCTACTTAGGGTTTGGCAAATTCTTGTTATTATAGTGATTAAGATATTTATCCTGCATTATCAGTAAGGGTTTATTCATCCAGTGAATGAACAAATTCTACCAAATTATTATATTAATTAACTTTTAGTTTATGCTAAATCAATGTATTACACATTCCAAGAATTATGTTCATGATATCTTTTAATTCCATATAATCTGTTCTTTCTCGATATTCTGAACCTGAATCTTTTGTTATGACTTTTTTTGAATAATATTTCATTAAAACAATCACATAATCAAAAAAATATTGCAAATATTAATCGAAATCCCCTTGCAATGATTATATTTTAACTAATCTACTTTTTTCTTAAGCAAAAAATTCTGTAAATTTATGTTATTCTTTAATGAATAAATATAAATCTGTAACCTTATTATTTACATAGAGTAGATTAGCCATTTCAATAATTTATGGTTTAATATGTTTTATGCCATTGATCATGCCCAGATTGACATCAACCAACCCTTCTAAAATGTTTGCTTCCTCTGATAAAAAATCATCTGGCTGTAATAATAATTCAAGCAAATAATGTAATTTAAATAGTTTTTTTAATTTTGGAGAATTTATTTTAAAACTTTCTTCGCCAATAATTGTAGCTAATAAAACTTAAAGTATTTCACTATGATATAGAAATGGTTGATCACACAGTTTAGTTTCAAGTGATCTTTCAAATGTGAATTCAAGCACTTTCCTACCTTCAATTGCTTTGAATTCTCCATACAAATAGAATTCATTAATATCTGTATAATCCTCTGTACTGATATGTTATGGAATAAATAACTGAAGCACTTTAGTTTGTACTTCAATAATTGGGTTGTTCTTATAGGTTTGTATGTTTTTATATAGGTGGAGAAATCTTGCTTATCTTCCATAGGCATAGATAAATGATTTTATTTTTTTTAATAAAATTTCATCAATTTTTTAACATAATTATTTATTATCTCTATAAATTGCGCTTAATAAATTCATTTACCCATAATCGTGTTATAGCTCATCCATAAATAAACTTGCCGTTTTGTGCATAATTTTTTAATTTTCATCATTTTTATCACAAAAATCTGTTAGTAAAGCAAATAATGCTTATAATAGTTGGATAACATAACTTTTAGTCTCCATTGAATAAAATGGATCATCTAAGACCTTTACTAATTATTATTGAGTATCTCTTATAAAATTTAATAAAGGTTCATATGCATTCAAAAAATTAAAAATCTTTTGTCTAGACACTGATATTTAGTCAGTTCCATTAATCACTCTACTTTTATGATCTATAGATGTTCCTTATTTCAATAATAATTGTATATCCGCCAATATCTTTAGTATCTTTTAAATTTCTTTAACTTCTCCTTATGGAGATGCTAGAAAATCAACCAACCAAACTTCAGAACATTCAGTAATTACTTTTAATTCCTATATTGAAACTTCTAAAAACTGATAACAACCAATCTCAACCTTATCAAATAATAATTCAATTCTATTCAAATGATACATCATTTCAGAAACCTAGGAGAAAGATCTTCTCATTAATTCAATAAGCTCATTTTACAATCCAAAATCATTTGTAACAAAGAATGTTACTATTAAAGTTGGCAATAATTATAGTTCAGCCTATGTTTCTCCTGATGTCAATTTATCTAAATCCATAGTGTCAGTCAATTATGGGTTTTGAATCTAAAATTTTTTTTATTGTGCCAATAAATTTCCAACTCCAATTAATTCATTCATATCATTTGATTTATATATAGCCTCTATACTAGTTTAAGCTTATTTATCTATGGCTTCGATTCCAGTTTTTAAAAAAGGTGGTAAAGCTTGCACTAATTCTGATTCTAGATCTTTTAAAAGTTTATCTTTTAATAATGTATTATTCCAAGTAAATTATTGAAATTTATTTGTAAAATTCTTATAAAATTAAATAAAGTTTGAAACATAAAAATCTTATCTTTAATCTTAAAAATATAAAAGGATTCCACAAACCTCTTTTTATATTTCAATTTCGAAATTATTTTGGATTTGTTATTGACTTTAATTTTTGGAGTTTGTTTCTTGCACTCCAAGATTATCCATATACGTAATTATGGATATCAGACTAGAAACTATAGGATTTCTGGCAATAACTGTTGTATCATAATCTGAAAATTCATCCTCTAATGAACCTTATTATTTTGGTGGAATTCCTAAAATAGATAGCGCTAAGTCTTTAGCAGTTTTCGTAAATTAAGATTGTGCAGTCACTTTTCCAATAACATTTAAATTTATTCCTTCTGAGGCTTTTTTTATTTTTGATTCTCTGACTGATTTTAGTATATATGAAAATAGTAGATTATTTTTATCATATTCTAAAAGGGATATTAGTCTGGGTACAATATTTAAATATAATTCTTCTTTCTTTGTTATTTTTAGCCTATCAAATTCTTCTTTCTTCATTACTTTTAGCATGTCAAATCTAATCATTATTGAGATTAATTTAGTAATATCAAGTACTAGTGGATTTATAAAGGATTCCTATTCATTTTATTAATCTTTGGTTCTTGCTTACCTCTTTTTATCATCTGGGTCTTAATTTACTTATTAACCTTTCGTTCTTGCTTATTCCTTTTTAGATTCTAAATCTTGGTTTATTTAATCATAAAGTTCATTCAAAAATTTAAAAGTCTTTTCAACCAAAGGTGCGTAAGTTGATGCTAATTTTGCAAGTTTATTAATTGATTAAACGCTTTTTGTAATAGGCTTAGTTTCTGTATATAATCTACATAAATTAGGGACGATTGCTTTATTAAAAGGCTCATGATCAACAAAAACTAGAATTTTAGAGATTTATTACTTGTAATTGCCATATTGCAGAATGCTGACTTATAATTGATTTACATAGATTTATCAAAAACTTAATCAGAATTCCCTAAACTTTACTTACTTTAATCTTTGTCTTCGTCAAAAATTTAATTAAATACAAACTAAGTTGGAAAAATACGTTCCAAATATGATTTCCACAAAAAGTTTCTTTAATATGCCAAATCTGCATATAAAAATAATTATTCTATTAAATAATTTTAAATTAAAGGGCTAATATAATATAATTATATACTCTTTAATACTGGTTATATATGCAATTTATGTTTCATCTACACATATTTTCATTTTTGTTGATTCACTAAGAATAATAAACAAAAATACATAATAATGGGCATAAATAGAGAACTTTTGAAATTTTCATTTTGTTTGATAAATTTGAATATCATTTCTTAATTTACTGATATACTTTAGTCATTTAATCTACATATGCATCTGAAAAATTATAAGTATTAAATATTTCTTTATCCTTAACTATCCTCTGTCAAATTTTTGTAATATAATAATATATTCTTCTTTTCATCAGCAGATGAATTAAACTGAATGTCCATTTCATCTGATAATTATGATTCATCACTATCTACCTATTATCGAGCCTTTAATTTCTCATTTAATTTAATATGATCACACAAATTGATTAAAATTTATTCATTACCACTAAGAACTGTTATTATACAATCTGTTGCCTCTTTAAAATATTTGATTTAATATAGAAAGTTAGGGAACAATTTGTAAATATAAAATTAGTTCTCTGGATTGTCTTAACAAATGCTTCTAAGTAATCGATATATCACTTTTAACACACTCATTTTTTCAGATAAAAATGCCATTTCCATTTTCTTTTTTCTCGCTTAAGTCCTTTGTTAAGATTATATTGCATGTGATGAAACTAACTAACTAGCAGCTGATCGACCTACAGCAATTTAATCTTTAAAAATATAAGAATAAAATACTTAAAGAATTTATTTATGAATCTTTTGGTCTTAAAGGACTAATATCTGAACCAATATGAGATCTTTAAGAAACAGCAATTGTAGTTTTCATTTATTTTTCTAAAGCTGCTTTATGTTGAGCTAATTAATATTCACTATATTATCTTAATTCATCTTCATTGGTAATTTATTTCATTATTTCAATTAGAAGATCAATAAAATATTATTCTCTTAATATTTTCTATCTCTATAATATAGCGACTTTTGTATTTTTAATATCAAGTTAAGTGTTTATCAAAGAGTTTTTACAAAACTTTTCTAATTTTTCAATTGTTGTTGTTAATTTCTTATATGTTTTGATCATTTGTTATTTTTGTGCTTCTTTTGTCATATCTTTATTGGATTTAAGTTTAGTTAAACCTCTTCTTAAAACTGGGAAACCTGTAATTAAAAAGTTTGTTTCTAGAACATCACTATAATTTGCCTTGTACAATTTTAATACATCATCATCTTCTGTATTATCAGTTAATCTAATAACAATTACTGATTTATCTTCTTCAACAACAGTATCCTTATATTTACTATTTGCTTGTAACTAATAATAATATTTTATAGAAATTACAATTTTTTTTTATTCGAGATGAACCCATTATGAGGATTTTCCCACTGCTTTCATCTTCATAAATGCATCTTTTGTTACATATTTTTAACTTACTGCATTGGATCCCATAGTTGGAACTGCTAAAAATTAGAATAGCGTATTGGGAGTAGGTTAATCAGATAAGTATAATAACAATTATCCTGATTTTATTGGTTCATAATTTATAGCTAAATATTTTCCAAGAATGAAATGTCTCAATCTTAAGCTCTAACCCCATTCAACCAATCCTCCTTTATTAAGATCTTCATTTTCAATTTAAAACATTCCATTAGAATCTCCATTAAATTCACTCTATTAATCATTTGACTATTTCTAAAATGTTATAATTAGTTCATTATCTTAATTCCTTCCTAAAGTTAAAAGAGAATTTTCTTCAATATGATGAATCCAAATTACATCATTAAAACTTATAATTTGTTCATTATCATTTTAATTACAAAATACTGTTAATACCCAAGGACTCTAATGTTCTAATGAAATATTGACTTCACTTGTTTACCCAATTGGCCTTACTTCTTCCTCCTATTTTACTATAGAATTAATTAGCTTATTTACAAGTTGTTTATCTTCGAATACTTTAACCCTTTGCTAAGCTGGCTACTTTCTAAAATTTCTATATGGTTGGAGTGATTTCTAAGACATCCTATTATTGTGTTAGTTGGTCTGTCATTTTTTTAAGCAATTTTAAATTAGGTACTGCATAGATAGATCTATCTTGTAGGTACTCATAGGTATCCATAACACCATATTTAAGTGTAGCCCTTAATTTTGGTTTAATTCCCAAATAAATATGATCACACATAATATAAACACTATCCCCTGCATAAACTTCAGAATTCGATTCTTTTTAATGAACAAAGGCAGGTTACAATTAAAATACCGTTTTTGAGGAAGGATATTCTACTAGTTCTAATCGAAAGTTTTCTTTTTCCTCTTTTGCTTCTTTACTAGATAGAGATAAAAATCGATTTGTTGCTACATGCATAAACTATATTAAATTATTGAAAGATAATGGCTTATCCTTATATTTTGTAGAAACATCTATATTAGATTTATAATCTGCAATGATCTATAATTAAATTTTGATTTATACTTTTGTTTAAAGATCTTTGAGTTTCTACATTTTTTTTGAATTATCATCCTACATGGTCTCTTCTTTAAAATTTATAGCCATTTGCAATTTGGTTGTAATAAAATCAGGATAAATTCTATACAAACTGTAGTAATAGAGTGAACCTGAAGCCATTATATCAGGTGCAATTTCAACTAGCTAAACTCATTTTTTGTACAATTACCTTGGCATCTGTTTTAACTAATCCGTCACTATAGACAAAAAGAGATTAATTTGCTAATGGACTTATAGATATCACCTATCCAAATTTTAGAGATTCTCCTTTATTAGACATATTAATTAAAAAAATAATTATAATAAATGCCTAATTAATAAAACTTGAATAAAAAGATCAAACTAAATGAGTTTTTTAAACTTCATTCAATAAAGAAAATTATTTTTATATTATAAAATATAAGCAAAGAAGTATAATAATCAAAAAGAGAATGCAAAACTTTAATAGTATGATGGATTTTTTAAAAGGATAAGTATTAGACAGGGAGGAGGAATGGAAAAAGGAAAAGCAAGACTTTTAAGTAAATAATGTTCTAATATGTTCAGACATTAATAACAGAATTAAGAGAATAATTAGAGGATTAAAAAAATATAAATAAATAACTAGTAGAACGTTTGGAAAGGTTAGAATCTATAAAGTTTTCATTTTTACCTAATCCTGAAATAATTAAGTAAATAATAGATATTATTGTTAGGAAATAATCTAATAAATAAGTACATCATCGAGTTAAGAGTGATAATGGAACATTCTTAAAGAATGAAATACATGATTATAAATTAATTACTCAACCTAATAATGAAAAAATGATATCAAAAGAAAAGAAACCATTATTATAAAAGTAATTTAGGAATAATTTAAATATAGTTTCTTAAAAGAATTGAAAAATGAAGTAAATGATGATGAACAAGTTCTAAATTAGATTTACTTTCATTCTCCCATAAATCTATAGCTACCTTAAACTACAAAAATCAATTAAATATTAATCAATTAAAACACATACAATACATGTTAACCAAAGATAAAGCACCATCATCAAAGAAGCAATAGTAATGGAGCAACAGAATTATTGAATTTTGCACTTTAAAGAAAAAAATAAACTTTAGAAACAAGTTAGAATGAATTGGAAAGTGTTAGCTTGACAGAAAGAGAAATCATTGTTGGAAAGGAAATATTTTAGACTAAAGGATAGTTAAGAAGTCATTTAGATGGAGTGAGATCTATATTATTTTAAAATAATTGTATTGTAACTGCTTCGGAAGATTGTACTATTAAATTATGGAACTTAAACTAAATTTAATCCATGAATGCATAAACCCATTTGGAACCTACTTAAACTATTAGATGTAATCTCTTAAAAAATATGTTAAGAACATGATAGACCAATATTTACAATGACTGCCTATTCTAAGACTCCATATATGCATCTATATTCAGCAGGAGTTGATGGCACTATTAGAACTTATATAGGTTCTGGGGATTAGCATTTTTCTTGGCATGCACATACTGATGTAATTTGGTCCTTAAAACATCATCCACAAGATTAAAGATTATTATCATCATCAGCTGATGGTTCTGTTAAAATGTGGAAATCTCTTGGAGTTTGTTATTAAAATGATTTACTCAAAAAAGGAAATTTAAATCTTGAAATGTTATAGAATCCATTAGCAAATTTTACATTTAAGAAATCAATGACTGGATTATCTATTCCAACAGCTATTGAATGGATATGCAAAGGTTTTAATGAAACAATAATTTGTGGTTATAGTGATACTGAAACTTTTATTGTTTATGATGTTACAAGTGTGAAGGCCATTCAATAAATTAGATTTGATTCTGAAAATTAATTTAATCTCTTTGCTTAACCTAATAGAGTATTATTTAATAATGAATTGAAATATATTGTGTCAGGTCATGATGATAATAAAATCAGATTTTTTGATATCAATACTAGTAAGGTTTCTAAAACTCTTATAGGACATACTGATGCTGTTACTGATTTATGTTTACTATCAAAAAATATTTACCAATTAGCAAGCGTAAGTCATGATGGAAGTCTTAGAACATGGGATATTAGAAATTTTTAATGTTTACATGAAATTCCAGTAAATTATTTATTAAATAAGATTAGGCCCATAAATAAAAATATGATGAAAGTATTTATACTATAGCAAGTAACAATTAATTTGTGGCAACCGGAGGTGCAGATGGTATTGTAAAAATCTTTAATTATTCTGATGTAGTTTGATAAAAAATACTTGAAAAACATATTTTATCATTTCTTTTAAAATTGTTATATAAATATATATAAATAGACAAATTACTATATAGAATATTAATAAAAATGAAAATTCTAAATATCTTGTATATCAGATAATTAGAATTGAAGATAAAGTTGATACAAAACTCTTAATTTCTAAAGTTTGTTTAATTAATTTATTTTAATGGGAAACTTTGAAAACACCTGCTTATCAAGGGAAAATTCAATTAAAATTTAAGACAACAAAGACAGACCTTCTTAATTCTAGAGGTAACACGCTTCAGAAAAAATAAGAAATTCTTTTCTCCATCCAATCTCAATGAAAGTAATGCAATACTATTCTAAAATGTACGATAAAAAATTTGATCCTTTTTCTGCTAGTATCACAACTTAAATAATTAAATTATCTAACCATAACCATTGCTTGGATTTGAGTTTATGCAGATATCTATTAGTTAGTCAAAAATACGATTTTGAGAAAATCAATTAATTAATTAAGGAAAACTCAGAATTCAGATAAAGTATAAGACCAATAGAGTATGAACAATTAAGACAAAATATATAAATAATTGGGATAGATTTTAATAAAGGGTTAGTCTTGTGTGTAAAATTGGATAAAATAAACACAGAGTATGTTTAATAATACTTCTTATATTTTCTGGAGTATTTGTTTTATGAAGTTGCTACAAATAACAAGTTAAATAATCATATAGTTATTGTTTATGACTTATAATTAGAATCAGCAAACCCAATTTTTCTAAATTTCATTGCCAACTTAACTTACAAACATTATTTTTTAAATGTAAGAAAACTCATTTTAATAAACATAAGTTTGGAAAAAATCTCTTCTGAAGTAATAGGCATGTTAAGCTAAGGTTCATACTCCTATTTAATTTTACCCTTATCTGACATATCCTATCTGTAAAGACATGTAAAGAAATCAGAACTTTCTAAAGATTATGGAGGAATGTTTCAAAAGCAAAGAAATCCTATTCCCCTAAATTATAACTAAGCTGTTAATTATAAACTATGATTCATAATATTCTATCAAAAAACCAAATAATTTATATCTTTACAAACTGCTAACTATTAATCATCTATTAATTTTATTGAAGGCTTATTGTTTAAACCGATCTATCCAATTATTAATTAAACTCAAATAATCTTCTATCATTATTAGTATTTTTACATATAGTGTGTTTAACTTATGGTAAATTTTCAAGTATTAGGTGAACCACATTCATTTATTTCTCTTTATGATTGTCTCATACTCCATAATGGAATATTTTCATTATTACTTTAAACTATTGATTAATTATTCTTTTTTCATTTCAATAAATGATATTATCCTATTTGAATAATTAGACACATATTATAGTATTTATTCCACTTTAATTAATTTTTTGTAAAAGTTTCATTATAATTTACTGTTTATCTTTATCAATAATTAATTTTCGAAAATTATTTTATTAATTCTAATTTTAGATATCATTGCTTGATTAATGGATTTGTTTAATTTTCATTTCTTAATAAATTTCAATCTAAATATTCATGGCTATGATAACAAAATCTCGGTAATAACATCCATATAAGATAAATTAAAAGGAATCAATTAAGAATAATTTCCATTCTGAAATTTATAAAAAACCATAAATATTATTAATTTCAATAAATAGGATTGTATTATTCTAATTTAAATGTAATAAATAAAAGAATAAAAAGATTATAATCAATATTAAACAATCATTTTGATTAGTTTTCAAAACAACTTATCAATTTAATTATTTGTTAGTTTTTTTATGATTTCTAATAATTTTATCTCAAAATTAAACTTTAGTTATAATTTTTGATCTGTTTTTATAAAGATCTTTTCAAAATATTATCTGTTCTAATAACAATATTCTTATTTTATTTCTAAACATTTTCATAATAAATTTACATCAATTTGTTTATATAATTATTTTATAAATGGATTCAAAAGTTTATGATGAAGAATAAAATGAGGAAACAGTATAATTTTCTGATTTAAAACCAAAATTGACAATTGTAAAACTTTTACTCTTAGAATTGTTAATGATATCTCCTGTTATATGGGTTTTATTTTTCTTATGGGTATTAAAAATGCCTTTGGGATGTTAATTAGCATTTTAAATTATAACCTTATTAGCTATCCCATTAATTAGTTTATAAATTTAGAAGCAGCATTTTTCAAAACTAATCAAAACCAATTTCTACATTAGTGAAATTATTTACGGTTTATTATTTTTAATTGGTTCCTTTTTGGCAACAATACTCTTTGGCTATTTCGTTTTTCAATATTATGATATTTTGGATTATGAAGCAATTAAAACATTAAATGGAAGCAAATTATCTTTAATTTTAGCATTAATATTATTATCTATAACTAATCCATTTTTGGAAGAATTTTTTTGGAGAGCTTATTTACCAGATTAATATATTAGACATGAGGAAATAAATTATAATGAGTAACTAAAATGGTATTTGGCTTTGCATTATGCATTATATCATTTTTTTGTTATTTAGTTTCTTACAAAGTATATTTTTTACAGTCATTGATATATATCTTAGATTAATCATTATTTCCATAATTGGTTTCATTATGATAACAATAGGAGGAAGAGTCTTTTTTATAACAAGAGATAAATTTGGATTGATAACCACGTCTTTATTTCATATGGGAGTTGATTTGGGAATTGTTGCAATGGCTATTTATAAGATTCCTTTAAATGGAGAATGATATGTATTTTGTATTTTTTTTGAATAAAGAGAATAAATAAGGATTTAAATAATCAATTCAAAAACTACTTGATTGAAAACTCTTTATATCACTTAATGCACTCTATTCTAGATCTTCGCAATAATTACTGTTTGAAAGACTTTGTTACTAATTATCAAATATCTTTGCATATATTTCTTCATCCATTGATTTACTATTTGATTTAGTTAGACTTTGAACCTGTTAAGTGAATTATTTCTATGAATATACAAATAGTTGATACTTTGATTTATTTTTTAGTAAATTTAAAGTCTGTATGTTATAAGAAATATGAATGTATCATATTTAGATCTCCCAAAAACATATGATATAATTTATTAAATAATTCTGAACTTTCTTAATTCCATTTTACTCTTTTGATATTAGATTTTTATTTGTGTATTTTACTATTTTATTGCATGATTTGATTGACTAGTGACTTAATTTATTAGTTGTCACCATTCAAATTGCTTATCTCTTCCAAATTGGTGCTTTAATTACTTTTCATCAAAACAATAATGCAAATTACAGAATTCAAATCTTCATCATCATAAAATTAAGAAAGAATTTAATCATTTATGAAATATTAAATATTTTAACATAAATTTTAATATTCAAAATTTAGGAGTTTCATTTGCTTTTATTTTCAAGAAAAGATTATTTTTTTAAACAATTGATTTATTATATATTTATAAATACAATCAAATTCCAATGAATAAAATGATCATCAAAATTTATTCTATATGCAAATTACTAGAAATTCTACTTTTTGCCAAAAGTAATAGTTATTCACATACATTACTGATTTCTTATTAAGATTGTGGAACCATATGTTTTTCTAAGACTTTTGATATATCAATAGTATCAATTAAGTCGAATAATTGACTATTACCAATTATTACATATCCTTATTAAGTAAGAACTTATTCAGCTGTATCTGGTTGACAAGTAATACCAATTTAATGCCAGTTATTATATCCTATACATCTAGTTAATTGGATTCCTTGAGATTTATTTTATTTTAACCATATCTTTAATGGACCTGATTTTACATAATTAATATATTCTTATTCTATTTATCCACCATGATTCAGTATTCTTTATTGTTCAGACATTTTTTCGATAGAATGAACAGTATTTAATTATTTGAAAACTAAATTATTTTTTTGTAAATAGAAATACATTACTTTGCTTTCTCCTAAATTAGAACAAATCAATTTCATGTCAGATATCAAAATGCAAAGAGCTTAGGATCCACTCTATGAGGAGTCTATATCCTAACATTATTGCTAATAATTAATATAAATAAATATACCATTTCTTTATTAATATCAGAAAAGAGGTCTTCAAATATAAGATTTATTTAATCATTTTTTTTCTAAACTATATCTATTAAATTATTATTAGTTAGTTTCTCTATCATCTTTTAATTAACATATTATGAACATTCTTTTCCAAATTTACCATGACCTTCACATAAAACGAATAAATTGATATTATCTTTTTTAACTACTTATGTGGAACAATGAACACTTTGGTGAGTATGTTATTTCTATAAATGAAGTTCCTTCATGACTGAAAATTTTAAAGTAACTTTTTCAATTTATTTTTCAATAATTGGCTTCTTGAATTCAGAATGAAATCTTGTGGATCTAAAATTGTGTGTATTATCATATGGTTTATTATTTATTTTAGGACTTAATATAGGATTGAGGGGCTTCCTTAAGTTATCAGCAAACCTTGGAGATCCCATTTTAGGAGTTGGAGATAAACTTGTAAATGAGTTTTTTTAACTTTTATAATTAGTGCCTTTAACTTTAAAAACCAATGGTTTTATGTTAAAGCTTTTTCCCTATGTTGTATTTCGATTCATTATAATATTTATTTATAAATATTCAACATGATTAATCACAATTTAATTCAATAGAATCACCATACTTTTAACCATTAATTTTCTATGATATTAACAATTCTTAATGATGGATTTACAACAATATACATTACATTTTAAGGATGATCTTAATAATATGAGTTCTCTAATTACTTTATTTCATATGCATAAGAATCTATATAAATTTCATCCTTATCTGCATATTTTCGAGCGCTTTTATTAATTTACATATATACTTGACTGTATTTTTGTATAAATATTTTGTCCAATCTAAATATGCTTAAATTTCATCTTCATATTAACAAAGCTATCCTCCCAAAACTATAATTTGAAACAATTTGAATAGTAATTCTTATCTATCAGCTTCATTGAATACACAATACTATTCAGAATCTTCCATTACAAGTGCTTTACGTAATTCATCAGCTATTTATATATTTTCAAATTATTCTTCAAAACACTATTTGATATGTCCCTTAACAACAATTCTATCTTCTGTTAATTTATCAAATAAATCCAATTTGATAGATTTACATGTCAAAGGTTAAAATTTAATCTATGATAGTAATACATTCTATTTAAATGAAACATAATTCAATGAACCTCTTACATCTTTAGAATTGAATAAATCCAATAAAAATTGATTTGGATTTAAATGATCAAATTTGATATCAAATAAAAATGTGCTCACCTTCAAACTATGTTATAAGCCCCATTTCTATAAAATTTCCAAAAACTTTTTATCATCCAAAATTGTATTGTCTTATCTAAAAAAAGAGTAAGACTAATTTGTAACTTAATTGTCTGATTCAATTTACATAATTAATAATAATATAATGTATTCATATATGGATTGGGATGGATTAAAACCTTAGAAATGGAGAGACAAAGGAAGAAAGAAGTTTGAATAATAAGCATTAGAAATTATCACTCCAAGAGAAAGTGATGTTTTCCTTAGCTAAGTATAAACAAAAGTCTAGAAGCCTTAAATATAAAACTAATTAGAGACTATAAAAACTCCAATAGTGAAATAGTCACTCAATAATTAAGAGTCTTATAGATTAGAGAAGTTTTATTCAGAACCTAATTTCCGAAAATAATTCGAACCATTAGACAGATAAATTTATTATGAAAAAAAACACTTACGTTAAGAAAAGGATAGTCATTTAGAAGATCTAGATTATGGAATAAAAACTTTTGAGGTTATTTATTTCAATAGTATTATAGAAAGCTAATAAGGAAACTTATTAAGGTTATATATTAGAAGATGAAATGTAAAGAAAAGTAAGAATAAATGATCATAGAAATGGTATTGGAACACATTTTTTAGGAGATAAGGCTTATCATATTCCTGAATATAGTTCTAATTTTTATAAACATCCTGACGGTGCGATTCCTGGTTCTAATATATAATATCGTCATTAATATAAATAATTATCCAAATGAAAAGCAAATCTCAACTATTTTAACATGCTGTTCATATTATCTCAGCTTCTAATATTTTATCAAAGATTGGTAATCAACCTCAAGATATCTCAAAAATAAAATAAGTTTTATAAAAAGATTATATATCTAGAACCGAATAAGACTTTTTATAGATAATAGAGTATATGTCTTGTTTTCAATATTTTGAAAAAATAAAAGCCAAATATAATGCAGATTTCATGAAACAACTATGTAAACATCTTTATTTAAAAACATTTGGACCTAATTAGAATATATCAGTTAATAGAACAACTTATATTATTCTAAGTGGTAGAGTATTAGTAACATAAGAACTTGATTCAACTAAACCAAAGACCTTTATGGATACTTCAGATATGCAACAAAATTCTCAGGTTTCAGAAATGACATTTGGATAATCATTCAATGAATTTGGTTTACAGGATGTTTAGAAATCTACTGCAATTACATTAAGATAAACTGATTTGGTTTGTTTAGATTTTAAATTTATTATAGAGTTAAACTCAAATATCAAATCGAGTGAAAATAATGAAAAAATAGTATTTCTAAAACAACTCACTTATATTTAGTAATTCTCAGATAATGAAATTAAATATTTTGCATATAAATTAGAAGTAATCAAACCTTAGAAAAATGAAACAATCTATTAAGAGGGTGATGAGTAATGTGATTGGGCATATTTTGTTTTTAAAGGTGAATTCTCACTTACAAAAAGAGATGATAACCAAACTGAGCATTAATTAACTAGATTAGTAGAAGGAGAAATTTTTGGAGAAGAAAGCTTTTTAAATTATGAAAGAAGATTTTTTAATATAAAATGTCTTTGTGATTCAGCAATGCTATTTCGAATTTCAAATATTGAATTAGAGAAAAAAGTTTGGCAAAGAGAATCAAGGAACATATTATTTCTTCTTATTGGAGAAAAATGGATTTTTAGATTAAAGAGATTTGTTGAAATGTCTAAATAATCAATTGATACATAAGAGTTAAAATCGCATTTAACATATTTAGAAGAGATTAGTTCTTGTAAATTAAATTTTTAATTTCAGGAAACTGAATTCAATTCCAAAACTATTAATAATTAATTAAAATCAACTAAAGGATCCAGATAATAAAAATCTAAAATTTTCCCTATATCATTAATTGTTTAAAATTCCTAATAATTTAATTAATTCTTTCAACATCAAACTTGTAAAGCATAACATTCCTATAAAAATTTATCTTTTGATAAAACACATACAAATACATCCACAAAATTAGCAGATAATTACCCTAAAAATAGTGAGTAATAACCTAAAAGAAGAGTTTTGTAGAAAATAATAAATCCAAATATTAAAAGTACTAAAATATCTTCCCATTTTAATTTTACTTTAACAACCAAAGACTAACCAGAAATTTAGTTAGATAATTTTGTAAAGCCACAAAATGTTCTAAATGATGAAATTATTAATTGGGGAGGTAATTCTAGTAGAAGAAATTAAGAACTCAAAGAATAATTTTATAATGCAATTAAAAGTTATGCATCTCATGTTAAATATTAAAATCTAAACTTAATGGAGGCATCATCAAACTACTCTAAATAATTAAACAATGAATATGAGCTCCTAATGAAAAAATAATAAGAGAATATTGGAAATTTTTTTGAATTAGAACCTAGAAGCAAAACAGATAATCAATTAAGAAAAGAATACTTTTTAAAGCAATTAAAAAAAATGCAAAAACGATTATAGGTACTTTAGATGATTGCTAAAGGTTACATTACTTGTAAATATAATTAGTATGTAAATGAGGAAGGAGAGATAGTAGATATAATAGAAAAGGTTTCAAAAGATGATGCTTATGAAATTAAGGATGGAAAAAAATAACTTAAATTCAACTTTGTTACATCCGTCAATTATAAACCAATAGAAAAACCAGTATTTATAAAAATAAAGTTTAGAAATTTAAAGATTTTGATTAATAAATCGTTGAATAAGAAGAATAAATTAGAGTTATTTCTGATATAGTATCTGGAAAAATTGACCCAGAGCAAGTGCCATATGTTAATGAAGAATATGCCAAATAAATATAGATGAGAAAAAAAGCTAGCGAAGTTATTTAGACTCCAACTTTAGTAAAGTCATTTAGTTCTAAGCTTAGAATCTCATCTGCAACATATAAAAAGGATTTATCTAAAAACCTTTTCTCGAATGCCATAAAGATCAGAAAGATGACATGAAATTAATTCATCATAAAATTATATCATGTGTTTTAATATATCTTAATAGTTTATATCAGCTATTTTATATTGATTTATTTATAAGCCATTCAGAATAACTAGATTTTCAATGAGAGATTTTTTATTTGAATAATAATTACTCAAAATTATTGGTGTTATAAATTTAGGTTTTTATAAGAAAATTAATAATGATTAGATATGTAAATATATAAAATTCTATTATATATCTAATAGGTCATATATGTACTTATTCATTCAACTTTAGTTTATTGTTACAATTATTACTACTATTAATCTTCTGATTCAGCTTTTCCATTTAAAAAATCATTAGATGCTCTATATATTTCATATGTCTATTGAATATCTATTCCAAGTGAATTACATTGATTATGTTCAGTCATAAATTAATATAGTTCTAAAGAATCATCTTCATCAATTTCTGATCCAAAACATTTTTCAAATTATTCTTTAAAATGATGTTGCATATCCTTTTTTTCAATAGATAATAAAAATCTAGCCACTTGACTTGGTTTTAATTCTCTTCTTAATTATTCTAAAGTTTAATCAAATGAACTTAATTCAGCTTAAATTTGATTTTTTACTTCTTAAATTGAGGATAATGTGCTTATTATAAAATTTAATATAAATACTTAGCTAATTCATTTTGATGTCTAAGTAATTTCTATTATTTTTTTTATAGTATTTGTTTTTATTTATCTGTAAGTTTAAGATTTCTTAAAATTGTATTATCAGTATGCCTAAGTATTAATGTTTCATATACTCCTAATTTGAGAAAATATCTTATTCAGTTTTTGCTACTCCAATAATATAATTTATATATGGAGCTAAACAATTTTCATAAATTTGTCTTGCATAATGATCAATTAACTAATGTCTTTCTTAAGATCCAGAACCAAATTTTTTCTATAAATCTATATAATTTAATATACATTCAAAGAATCTATAATTGTGTCTATATTCATTTCTCCAACATTTCCATTAATTGAATTTTAGAGATTTGAAAATAATATCATCTTTGTTTAATCTTACTCTCTTTTCTTAATAATTTAGATAATTAATACTGATGTTATTTTGTTTTATAGATTAATTGCTAATTGTTAAGTTCTTTCATTAACATTCTTAAAAACATCTAATTGTTCTGATAATTTTGTAACTTTGTTTTCTAACAATTCTAAATAAATCTTCTTTCTTCTTCTGCTATTTCTAGCAGACTCTCTATTTTTTGCTAATTTATCTTCTTTATCTCCTAAATTATTTCCAGGAAATTATTAACTTTATACTTTGTGGACAGTCTATTTTTTTTCTTAACTATTAATGCTATTGAGATTTAAATATTACTTTTCATCCAATATTTCTTAATTGGTCATTTTTATAAGTGATGATATCTTTTTTATATAAGTATTCTTTGTATTTTATTTGGGCTTTCTTTATTAAATCAAAAGCTTACTTCCTTCCAGAATCAACTTCTTATTCAAATTGCATATTACTAGAGTTTGAATTCTGGGCAAAGTCAATATCATCAAAGTGACTCATAGAGTAGATATTTTATATTATTTTATTCACTTTGCTTTTAATTAAATATATAACTAAGTACTATCACAAATGTCAAAATAATCAATATTATTAAGATTAATTGATATTTAGAATTGCATATTATGTATTTTTGTTTAGATTTATAAGGTTTATTATTTATAAGTGCTTCCAATACATACAAAAATTAAATAAAATTATTAATAATGTAAAATCAATAATTTGGAAGTGATGCAAAAGCATACAAAGAGTAAGCACAACAAAGAAAATAATAAAAAATAGAAAAGTTATGGAATGAAATTGAAAAAAATCCAGAATTGAGCCCTGTATTTGTTATTATTTGATTCTAGTAATTTCTATAATTGAAAAAAAAAATAAAAAATTCTCATAAAAAGAGAGAAGAGACTTCTGGAATGATTTTGAGTATGAAAGAAGAATATAATCAATTAAAAGCCGATATTAAAGAGTTTCTAAAAAAATAGAACAAAATAAAGTCAGTGAACAATCCTGCTAATAATAAATGACAAAGTATTTTCAGTTTTATTTAATTAATATAATTTTAATTTATGCTCAAACAACTCTCAAATAAAAAGTAAATCAAAAAGTTAAAGAAAACTATTCAGAAATCTCTTAACCATGACGTCCAAATCCCAGAGTTAGAAATTTAAGAAAAATTGAATAAAGAAATTGTAACCTTCATACTTGATGGAGCAGTCTTATAATTGGGATAATTGAAATCCTCAAAAGTTTTATTAAATTTTGAAGATCATTCTCATTTTATAACAAAACGATTAGGAAGAAATATAGAAGATTTCAGGTATAACTTAATTAAGCAAAAGGCCAGACATAGTACATCAAAGTTTGTTAACACTTCTTGATAGTCCTCTTAATAAAGCAGGCTTATTGAAAGTATTAATAAGGACAGAAGATAATAGATTAATTGAAATCAATCCAATCACTAAAATACCTAGAACTTTTAAAAGGTTTTGTGGAATGATTGCTAAATTATTGGAGACAGCCAAAATTTAATCAGATGATCAAGTATTACTCCAAATTCACAATGATACAGTTTAAGAATATTTTTCCAATGAAGCTTATATTGTAGCTACATCACACAAAGCTAAATTGGTAGATCTAAAAGAATATATTTAAAAAAAGCATAATGTATAAAAAAAATGTATAATTTTAGTTGGTTTTTGTAATTGGAGCTGTAGCTAAAGGCAATCCTGGTTTAGAATGTAAGTTTAGCAATGATTGTGTTTCAATTTCGAGATACTAATTAAGTACATCTAATTGTCTATCCAAAATTATAGACACATTTGAGTAATTATATTCAATAATTTGATGATCAAGTTAAGAATAATAATATAAAATTAATCATTGTTATATATTATTATCATTATTTTCTTTATTCAAATAATACATATATTTTATATGAGTATGTATTTTATTTATAAATTATATGATTTAAAAAGAATATTATATTAATACATCTATTTTAAAAATAAATGGAAAACAACAATGAATGATCATTATATATGTAAAAATATTAGATATTAATCCATAGTGAGAATTTCAAAAATAAAATAATTTTGATTTCAAATCACTCACACTTTAATGCTATTCTTAGTTCTATATCTTATTAATTTCTTGATCTAAATTTACTGTTTAACAGGTGATGATTCTTTTGTTATTGATCTAATATTAAATACTTTATTGAATACCTTTATTTTAAGAGTTCATTTAATTAAGAATTGTCATTTTTGGTTTCATTTTTACCTCTAATTGAATCTTTAGAATTTGGTTAGGGGGTAATCTTCTAACTAGATTTTATTTTTTTTATTGAGTATGATCTGTCCAATTTCATCAATTAATTTAATTGATTCAAAAAATTTGTTTAAATTTAACAAACACATTATTATATTCCTTTCCATGATGATGATGATTCTAAATTAGAAATTAATTATCCTAGTTATCTTTAATAAACATTAGCATTAATTATGTATATTAAGTACAAAATGTTCATGTATAGACTTTCAACATAATCGATATTTTTGCATCCATTTTTATTATATGTATTATACCCATTAAATAATGAAGTCAATAAACCAACATGAAATAATACATTCTACAATTAATATTAAGGTGCCCGAGAAAAAAGGATAGCAATTAGTCTATTGATTATAAAATACTTTACTTAACAAAATTCAATTAGAAAATGTTATTTTAATGACTATTAAAAAACCAAATAATTAAGATATGCATCACAGTTTCATTTAAATACTTATAAATATTTTTCTCATCCCTATTAGGATCATATGAATCAAAATATTGCAACCCATTTACTAAAGTAGTAAATAATAAATATTATTTGAATTTAAAATCATGTATCTAAGTAAAACTATTTAATTCTATTAATTTCTTGCTTACAAAATCAGCTACTTAACTAAAACAATTTTTGAGTAAATTATTTAATTATTTTTCTTGTAATATTAAGGAATTCTTATAAATCTCATTTATTATAAGACCACATTCAATAGATTATTTCTACAGAATTTTACTTTCCTCATCAAAAATTCCATATAAATAAATTTGAAATAACATAATGATTGTTCTTTCATTAATGAAGGATCTCTATGCTAGATTCAAAAACTGTTATTTTTAGAACGAATCCTTAACCAAATTTTCTTAATAATAAAGTGAGTTAAATATGGAATCATTTAGAATTTTAAAGACTCTAGTACATCCCTTTAAAGTATGTTTGTTATAAATAAAAAATGATTAAGCAGTTTCAAAATGAGTGAACTATAAATCAATATTTCTTCTTGGATATATAGAAATAAGCTTTGTAGTTGAAAATCCATCTTATGATATGATATAGGTTTTATTTCTTTGTCTTGATGCATAATTTTGACAATTCTAGGAATCAACACTCTCACTTTTATTAATTTTATTATCTATTGAAGGAAGACTAATTGAACTATGATTCATTTTCCCCTTTGGAGATAGGAGAGTTTTATTAGTTATATCAGATGATTAGCCATAAAATCCTTTATTGTAAGATGATTACATAATTCTTATTCTTAAAGGTGATGACTCTTATAATTCTGTCATAATTGATTTATTCTTCTCAATACTAAAATGTTTTAGATTATCTATATCCTTCTAACTCATATCTTCCATTATTTAATTTGCTGTTGAGTTATTGTCCAAAATCCATTAAGAAGAATTTAAGATTTATTATTCTTCTGAAAATTCAATTGGAGTGAGTGGTTCTTATCTACTGGTGACAGAATTCTAAAAATCATTCTATGTTTATTATGTTTTTTCAGGCGATTTTAATAATTTAACAAATGCCAATATGCCATCCTAAAATTAATAATTGAAAAATATACAATCTTTAATGACTTATATTCCTAATAACATTACTCATTTCTTTAAGGTTATTTCAATAAAATTTAAAAGAAAAAGTTAAACCAATTTGTATAATCTAAATATTTCCATATTTGTTCTTATAAATAAAAACCAAATTTAAATTTATCTATCCATAAACTCAACATATCTCCTATGAAGGTAGTCATTTAATGGTTATAAATGTATAGCGAGAAAGTAAATAATAGATTATATTCTAAAATCTAATAGGCACTCTTTTATGGATTTAATAGTATTAATTATTCAATGAAATTAACTAAGTGATTAATGTTTAAGTTAATTTCATCACTTATTAAGGAATCATAAATTTTTCTAACTATTATAAGCTATATTCAATACATGAAATTTCAATAAAGGTAGTTAATAATTTATCAATCTGGCGTATATTGTTTTAATTTTACAATAATAAGACAGTTTTATATGATCTAATGATTTAAAATTTATCTAATTTATTTGGAAGATTTTTAAAATGTTTTTTATTAAATTTAGCTTCTAAATTAGTGAATGTCAATTCCTATTAAGATTAATTGTAAAAAATACCCAATCTGCAATTAAATCAATTTTACCTGGATTTAATATGAAAGAAAGAAGAGAGTTTAGATTTTCAGAGTTAGTAAAATACACATAATTATCCAGATCAATAGTAGGAGTATCTTTAATACAAAGCCATTATTAAATTTTAGTTTTATAATCTATAATTTTTGGTTATTCTGGACTAACTGATAAAGAATCACTTTCAGTTTCACTTTTCATATTACATTTCTTAATGAAATGTTGATGTAGCAATTTCTTATTTTTATTTTTAATATGTATCAATTTACTTTAGATTAATTTTTAAGGAACTTTGATTTTATTTTAAATGAAATCTAAGATTATATAATAAAATTACAATCTTCTAATTCTTAATTATGTTCTTCAACCCATTCGAGATCTTTAAATATAGATAATTTTAATTCTTCATAGATATCAATAATTTAGAGTTAGAATTCTTCATTTTTAGTATGCATTAAGAAAAGTTTGAATATGGATGCCATTTATTCCAGATCAAATTTGTACTCTTTTGAATGAGTAAATATTGGTATAATAAATTTTACTGAAAATCGTTTTGCAATTATTAATCTTTCTATGACTTCTCTGCTAAAAGGGATTGATCCTTGTTTCAGTTACTCTCTAAGAATTGAAGTAATGTTATTACTAAAATTATACTCATTTATTTACTTATGGGATAGCTGTCGGTTTTATTTATTGAATAAAGATCTAGAGCCTAAAAATTATCTAAATTCTTAAAGTATAGCAACTTCTTGTAAGGCTTTATGGAAAGCCATAATGAATTTAGGGTCACTTTTGTGTTACTCAAAACATTCATTTAAGAGCATCTCAATATTGACATCTGAAAATGGATAAGAACAAATCACTTATATAACAATTTCCATTTACATTGTTTGATTAGTGAAGGACTGTTGAAATTTTTTTATGTTTTCAAACTTTATGAAATTTGCTTAATTCCTTCAGCAATCTTTTATAATCTGACATAATCATCTTCTACTCCAAGCTAGAAATAGAAATAACTTAAATTACAGCTTCTTCGAGAATCATAGTAAAGTATAAATAATAATTTATATTAGAAACTTTTTATAAAATTAAATAGATAATATCAGAAATATAAATCATTCATTTATCACATAATAATTTTACAAAAGTCGTAATAGCTGAAGAGGTTTACTTTAAATTTTTTTTAATAGATTAGAGGGGACCTAATCTCTATTCAAAAATATCAATTTATTCATGTAAATTATACCTTGACATTGCAATAGATGTGAAAGATAACTTCAAGTCTTCCTCTTAATTGATTTTTAAAATTTTATTCAACCTGTTTATTTATTTTTTTTCTATTATAATCATAATTTTTATTAAATTATACTTAATCAGCCATTTCTTTAATATCTAGAATTTCATTTTAAATTTTTAAATTCTCTAAAACTTCATTAGCATAAATAATATCATCTAATAAGGAGATATTCAATTTTTCAATTAATTTTTATTCTCCATTAATATTAACAAATTCTTTGACACTACAATGCTTTTCTATATCTGATAGTTCTACAAGTTCATCTTTTCCATTCTTTAATAGAATTTTTCTAAGGTTCTTTCTTTTTTCAACAATATTTCTTATTACTAAAAATAACTTTCTTGAATTATTCAAATATTTCTTGTTAAATAATTATATAATATACTTATAATAAATCTAATTAATCTTTGAGTTTTCTAATTTATTCTGCAAATTCAGCAAATTTTTTATTTTAAGTATTTTCATAAAGTCCTGCTTTAAAATTGGTTGTTTTTGTTTTTTTTTCATCTCTCTTGTATTTAAGTTTTGCTCTTTCATCATCAGTATAGATGATTCCATCATTATCTGTATTTGTATTAGCCTTAAAAAACTTAATTGTTTATTATTTTATTGATGCTTGATACTCTGTTATTGCTCTGGCTGTTTTTTATAATTAATTTGGGGATTTGCTTTGAGATAATCTAGGTAATTTTTCATTAGTAATAGGTATCAATCTACTTGTATTAATTTACTAAGAGAAATGAAATCAAATACTAATTTCTTTTATTTTAAATTAAATCTCTCCCTATTTTATGTTAGACTTCCTTCAATATTTGATTGTTCATTAATTTTTTCAAGTTACTTAGTTGAAGGCACTTATAATTAATATTCATGAAACGTATTCATATTTTATAATAAAAAATAGGATTTGAATTTGTGAAATGAAAATACATACACTCATAATTCTTCAACTCTATCAAGATCGACCCATTAATGTGAAGTGTTTTCTTTTAAAAAGGAAATGAAGTTGACTTCTTCTCTTCCACTTGTATAATCAATAATTTAATCCTTTTGTCCATTCTTCCAGAATTTAATTGTTGGGAATGATTCAACATTAACTCCTTCAATCTAAAATTAAGAATATTATTTACTTCATTAGCTGTAGCATCACATTTTGCAATAATGATATTTGGATTAACTAATAATTTCTTAGCTAAACCTTCATAAATTGGAGCTAATTATTTGCAATGACCACACCAAGGAGCATAGAATTCAATCAAAACATCCTTATCATTATTGATGACTAAATCTCTGAAATTCTTGCCAACAACTATTTTTACAGGATCATCATTTGTAGCAGGTATTTCTTCAGATTTCATATATTTTGTTAATTATCCATCAAAAAAGCTTGTTAAGAATTTTCTTAATGATTCTGTAGTAATTTCACCTTCAAATTTAAATTTACCATTTCCTCCCAATTAATCAAATAACATAACATTTGGAATATCAGTAGTACTAGCTCCAATATATTCAGCTAATCTGTGGAATAAACCAGATCCATCATTGGCTTTAGAGAATGAAAATTTGATTCTAAGAAATTAAATATTAAAATTTACTTATCTTTAAATGAACCAGCAACAGCAGCAAAGGCATCAAATGCAGCAACACCTGCATCAGAATCATCTGTGAATAATATGATGGCATTATTTCTTTATTAGAAAATGATATTGATAGCTTTATCATTAAAAGGTAAAATAATTGGATTTCCATATACATTTATGAAATTTTCCAAATTAGCAGAAGTCACTGCTTAATCAAAATTGTTTCTCTTTTCATCAAAGGATTTAAAAAGTACAATCTTACCTGTCACTTTATATTATTCAGCTGATTCTGGATTGAATGTATGGGCAAATGTAACTTTATCATTTTGTTAAGCAACTTATTTGAATGTTTCAAAATCATTGTCATCTGATAATGATCCAAAGAAGACAACAATTGGAGTACTTGATACTCTTTCTAAGAATTTTTCTAAGTCTTAAACTGAATTTAATTCTGTAGAAGGAGGTCCTGATTTCTTACTAATCCAAGCAACTATTTCACTTGATGTTCTTCCTCCTTCATAATCAATTGCTTGACCATTAATGAAGAATTTTATTGTTGGATATCCTTAGATAGAGAATTTTTCAGCTACTGATGATTCAACGGTAGCATCAACTTTTGCCAATGGGACATAATCATCTCCTCCTAATTTCTTCAATTCAGCTGCTGCAGAAGAAAATTCAGGAGCCAATTTCTTGCTTAATGATAAATTATACATTAATACCAATGTCCACACCATGGTGCATAAAATTCTACCATAATGAATTTGAATGTGTCGATAGCATCTTAAAATGTATCTGTTGTTAACACCATAACATCATCTTCTTCTTAAAATGCACACAAAGATGTAGCCAATAACAAGCTGATCAATATCAATGATTTCATAAATATGGAAATCTTTTTATTTAAAATTTGTTTAATGATATCAATTCAAATATAATTATTTACACAAAATTATTGAATTATTTATATCATTCACAATCTAAAAAAACTAATATAATAATTTAATTATTATTTTTATTAATTTTTTTGTTCATTCACCAAATATCCATATTATATATTCTTTTATAAAAATAATACAATGACCATAATACAATAAAATAAGAATCTAATAACTTAATCAATAAATAATATTTCTATTTTAAGATAGATTCAATTATAAAGCAAAGAATCTTTTGTTAATAAATTACCATATACTTTTGATTTTATAAAATGAAAAATTTTTATTTTTATTATTTATTTTAATATTAATTGTTGTAAGAAATTAGATGATCTAATATATAACAATCTTATTCTATATTGAAAAAAATATATCTTTATTATATTTAAGTAATAATATTGTATATAATTTGAATTAAAAAACCATACATTTAAAATGTAGTCAGAATACTTAAGGTTTTTTAGTTTTAACAGGTTACTGGTTATCAAAGGAATTAATTGAATTTCGTGATTATCTAGGTTGATTTCGCATTATCATTCCAGTAGATCTTCTTTATTCTAAATTGATTGCTATTTCCTTTACACTTGGTTATCGAGTTGAAACCGACTTTTAACTAAGAGTTCCATCTTTAGATTGTTTTTTATTTAGCACACTTATTTCTGTTAGTGATTAATTACTTTATTTTTTATTCTACTTCACTTTATTCTATTTATCAGATATGATTTTGAATGTCTTATTTGATTTCTTATTACATAAAATATTTTTATTATATTGTTTTAATTTATTTGTAGTATTTGGATCAATTTATATTATCTATTTAGTACTTTTGCTAACAGATCTCTTAGATAACAATTAAGAATCAAATTGTAAATCATATTAAGGAGTGGTAAGGTATTGCATAAAATCTTATTAGCATGATCTTAATGAACTTCTTTCTACTTATAATTATGCAATTTATTCAATTCTTTATTAATATCTTTTAATTGCAAATTAAACATCAAATTAAATAGATTTTAATAAGGTTTTCTCATCATCTTCAAATGAATTGATTGATTAGAGTTTTTCTAGAAATGAACTTTTACCAAAAGAAGTTCTTGATCCAACATCATGTTATTATGATTTTCCTATACTACATGTCACATAACCTTTAGTCTTTACTTTGATTAATTATTTTGAAAACTTTTATCTTATTTATTCTAATTTATCTAGAGGAGGTTCAGAAATACTTTCTCTTTTTTTCATTAAAACAAGTAAATGTTTAAAAAAAATAACGATTATAATTAATTAATAAATTTTATCGATAAAATTCATTTCATTAAATCAAAATCATACCCTAATTTATTAATTTCTCCTCTCACTTTCATTAATAATTTCTCTTTTTATTCTTTTCCTTTTAAGAATTGATATGATTTTATCTAAATTTTTATAATAATAATAAATATATACATTAGGTGGTTTAGTTTTATCTAAATTGGCATTGATGAAACATAATTAAATTGAATCTCCCTAAAGAATTATTTTAAATAATCTCTAAAAAGAATTCACACTCTTAACAAACATCTTATCATTCTTTAATTGTAAAATATACATATATCCATCAGTAATATAGATATATCTATAATCTGTAGAAAATAAAGAAGTAAAAATTGATCTTCCATGTTTTGTTTTTTACTTATTCATTGTGTATAATATAGGCTCTTTAATTTCTATTTCAGATTTCTTTTCAAATTTGTTTGGTTCAGGGATTTTTCTTTTATCTTTCCATTCAGACTTGAATTTAATATTAATGTCTTAATAATCAAAATTTATCAATTTAGGATAAACTTAAGCAACAACCTTTTTTGGTTAATCATTATTTGGCTATTAGATATCTTATTACTTTTAAACTTATTTTTATTATTAGACTTCTTGTTTGTTATTAGTATTGTTCATTTAATTTTGAGGAACTTCCTTTAATTCTTCTTCGTCTTCAATTACTAATTTTGAGCTTTTCTCCTATTTTTCTTATAATTCTTCATCAGAATCATGATGATTATCAGCCTTCACAATATTATAATCTTAATCCCCTGTAGAAATAGTTTTTTGCATAAATATTTATATAATTTCTAAGAAATTAATAAAATTTCCAAAATTTAAACAATCATTATTAAAAGATAATAACTTGATTTTATTTACTTCATAATTGGATTATTTTTGATTTCGATAATAATTTTAGAATGTTAAATTATTATAGAGATATGTCAACTTGAATATTAAAGTTTATAATAAGGCAATCTAATATTTTATCATTGTTATAAACTCTATTTGAAATAAGATTTAACAATATTAATGAATTAATAGAACAAAATCTATTCAATATATTAATTTATAAGAAATAGAAATAATTTCTGGTATAATATGTTCTAAATTAATCTTACTTAGTTGTATTTCAGTTATAAATAAACCTATCATATTTTATGTGTGCCTATATGTTATTATAAATCCAAATTGTGTGATGTTAAGAAATGCTTTAAATAAAGAGACAATATAAATTCTTAAATTTTGCATAATGAAATAAAAAAGAATGCATGTGAAATTTGGGTATTTTGATTTGAATTTTTATATGATACAGATTTAACATATGTTGAATTTATAAATAATTAACTTTCTTATTAAAATTAATTGAAAATGGGAAGTCAATGTTGTAAAAATAGTAACATTCGTTGTTAAGGTATATTAAGTTAAGATTGTCTATAGAAGAAGTAATTTTATAAAATGAACAAACTGCGAATGCTTCTCCAAATCCTTTATAAAAAGCCCCACTTTCATAATAAGGCAGTAAAAAAAGTTAAATTGAAGAGGATTAAAAATTAGATGGGTCTTAATAGATAGGTTATGTTTTAGAAAGTGAAAATAACTAAGATGTTGATTAATAAGAGGAGAAGTAAATAAAAGAGATTGAAGTAATTAAAAAGGAAGTATCAGTGCCTCTAACGAAAACAGATAGTAGTTATATTTAGCATAATTTTAAAGGCAAAGAAGAAACAAAAAAAACAAATGAAATTTAAGGATCAGGCTAAGTAAGGATGAAACTAGGACATGATATTTTTGTTAAACTTAAGGAAGGATCAATTGGGAGTCAATATAATTTTGGAAAAGTGTTAGGATAAGGTGCATTTGGAAAGGTTTGGAAAGTAACTCATAAAACTACTGGATTAGTAAGAGCAATTAAGTAATTAAAAAAAAGTTCATTAATAAAAGAGGATGAATAACGAATGTTTTCAGAAATGAATATTTTAAAGAATCTAGACCATCCTCATATAGTAAAATTATTTGAACTTTATCAAGATGAAAATAATTATTATTTGGTTACTGAGTACAAAAATTTATTTATTCGTTAGGTATCTATCAGGAGGTGAACTGTTTGATAGAATTAAAAAAATGTCATCTTTTAGTGAAAATATTGCTGCTGATTATATACGATAAATATTACTAGCTACAATGCATTGTCATTAATAAAATATTGTACATAGAGACTTAAAACCTGAGAATGTAATTTTTATTAGTGAAGATTCAAATTCCTAATTAAAAGTCATAGATTTTGGTACATCTAGAAAATTTGACAATACAAAAGCTATGAGTAAAAGATTAGGAACAGTAATTCTTTTTTATTATATTTAAGCCATATTATATAGCTCCTGAAGTTTTAAATCATTAATATAATGAAAAGTGTGATATTTGGTCTTGTGGAATCATTTTATATATTCTATTGTGTGGATATCCTCCATTTTCAGGAAAGAATGAAAACCAAATTTTGGAAAGAGTCAAATAAGGAAAATTTACTTTTGATCGTAATTAATTAAATAAACTTTTAGCTGAGGATTGGGATTAAATTTCTAAAGAAGCTAAAGAATTTATAACAAAATTGCTTAGAATGGATCCAAATAAAAGATTATCAGCAAAATAAGCTCTAGATGATCCATGGTTAGTTAAATATGCTCCTACATCTTAAGTCAATAAAAGGGTTCTTGATAACATAAGATAATTTAGGGTATTATATTGATATCATATGAAGGCTTAAACTATCTTAAAATAAGCTCTAATGTCATATATGATCACTTAGATGTCAACCTAGAAGGAAATATCAGAATTATAAAATGAATTTAAAAGACTTGATATTAATAATGATGGATTTCTATCAAAAGAAGAATTAATTAAAGGATATCAATAGTTGAAATTAGATTATAAGTATGCATAAGAGGAGGTTGATAGAATGATTGATATGATAGATATCAATAGATCTGGAATGATAGATTTTTCAGAATTTTGTATGGCTGCAATAAATTAAGAAAAATTATTATCTGTATAAAGAGTAGAATAGGCATTTAAAATTTTTGATTTGGTAAATAATTTGTTAATATAATAAAGAATGGTGATGGATTTATTTCTAAATAAGAATTAGAATCTATCATGGGAGATCTTGGTGATGATGTTTGGAGTTAAATTCTTTCAGATTGTGATGGTAATAATGATGGAAAAATCTCATATGAAGAATTCGTAAGAATGTTAAAGAATAAAAAACTTTGATTCTTATTAATATATATAATCGCTAGTTCTTCCTAACTTGGTTTTATATCTAAATTTTTATTTAATCAGTAAATTGATATATACAATTTATTATGTAATTTTTACCATATAATATCAACTCTTTTGTTTTTTTTAATTTGCTTATTATAAATTAATTAATTGATTTTATTAAATTTTATAAAATGAATCCAATTAAATTCTCTATAATGAGTCATTATATATAATGCAATATTAATGTTTGTTGGAATTCAAGAGTTTCAGTCATGGATAAATTTAGAATTAGAAGTTAATAATAATCAAATTTATATTAAATAAAGACATTAGAGATAATATTAATATAAATATATTGGCATTTTAATCTAATTTAAATTAATATACACTTTTTTAAAGAAATTGAAGATTCTTTGCTGGAAAGTTTTATAATTCTAATAATTAATTCTTAGGTTGAATTTTTATATTCTCATGCATTAAAGATAAAGTAGATTAAGCAAAATACATGCCTATACTTCGAGACTCTCAATTTAGTATTTTCATTAACTTATTCCTGAAATAACACATAAAACTAGAAGATAAAAAAAATTAGATTAAATAGAAGAATATGTTAAGATATATGAAATATATATGAAAATGCTTCTTGGTCAGGATGTTGGACGTGCAGATGAAAAACGATTTTATTCACTAAACAATATTACATAATTAGATGAAAATACAATTATGGAATTTGATTTGCCTGAGGCAGTCATAAGGTATTATGTAATTTTATTTATGAATTTTAAAGTCTTCCAAACCCAGATATGATTCCAGATGAATATGATTACATTATAAACTAATTGGAAATTTTTGAATAAATTGTAATGTCTCTTTAGATTGATGATAAGTCAATTCATGATAAACTATTTATAAAAGCAATAGAAAATGCTTTTACTCACTTAGCTGATCGTAAAATATATTCGTTATTTGAATTAAAAACAAGAGGTTTAGATTAAAATCAACAATAACAAAGAAATACTTTGGTATTATTTGGAACCTCTTAATAACTATTTTAAAAATCACCAGATAGAAGTCCACATTCTTTAATCCTTGTAGATAATAATATCAATCAAATAAATAGAACATCTGATTACCCTATTTATAAAAAGGAAGATTAATTAAGTAAATTGGTGAAAAAGTTTAGAAATTATTTAAAAGATAACATCTCGCATTATGAAGGAAGTTTAAATAATATAACTGATTGTTTATAAGTTGACATGTAAAAATTGGTATATGTTTAAAAGAAGGCCTATAGTCAAGGAGAATACTTAAAACTATAAGGATAATGTTGGTATCGAACCAGAAATGAAACTTCAGATACATTGACTCTTATTAGAAATGCTTTGATAATTTAACTATCTAGAAAAGGATTTAATGTAAAATCATTTATATCCAAAGATGGATAAACAATCTATCTTTGTTTGTATATGACAGAAAAGATGTTGGAAATTGCTGCTGAAAATTTCTCTTTACCAAAGAAATTAAGCTTTTGTTTTACTGATCTATTATCTTTAGAACCTGTAGATAAATAATATCGTCCTTTAAGATTAAATGGTAGATTATGGAGATCTGAGGAATATAATAATTCTCCTTATTTGGAATATTTAAGACCCCTAATTGTTGATTAAATTATCTAGATTAATTTTAAAAGATTAGCAAGAGAAATAGGATAGAGTGGTTTAAATAATGAATTATTTGAATATGGAAAGTCTGATTTATATGGAGATTAGGATGGACCATCAGATGAAGAATGGACAGCTTATTATAAATATTTAGTTCATTTAAATAAACATATCAAAATTGAGAGAGATAAGAATTAAATAGATAGTGATATTGCTTTATGTATAGATAAATAAAAGACAGTTGAATAACTTTATAGAATAAGAACAAATAGAAAAGAATAAATAAATTTATTTACTGAATTAGAAGATGAAGCTTCAGATAAAATTAGTGAAATGTATGAAAAAGTAAGAGAATTAATAGATTTAACAAATAATATACCTTTGATAAATAATCTTCCTAAATTAAAATCTATCAAATTAATCAAATAACAATAATTAGCTCATAATTATTTGTGTATTTTTCAGGAAGCTCTTAAAGTTGCCAATTGTTCTCAACATTATTTAAAAACAATTTGGGATAGATATTATTAAAAACCATTTGAATTATATATTCCTTTTAAAATTAATTATGTTGGTGAATCTTTAAAGAATATTGTTAAATATCAACTAAAATGGTGTAGATACATTAAAAATGAATAAAATTAAATTACATTATTTCCAAATAATGAAAGATTAAAATTAGCATCTTCAGTTATAACTTAAACTATTAATTTAAATACTCTAATAAATTTGTAGTTTGTAAAATAAATATTTAGTTTACATGATCAATATGAATTATTTGGTTCATGTAAAAGTATATAAAAGGCTGTAAGTGAAGAAAAGCATAATTATAAGAAAAAACCTTTTGATATTGTAAGTGAATGGAATTTAGATTATTTACATCCATGGATTTCACCAACTGAAAATATATGCTTTTATTTTGGAGAGAAGGTAGGATTATATTTTGAATTTACTTCATACTTCATTAAATTTTCAACTCCTATGGCATCTTTAGGATTATTATTTAGTGTTTTAATGTATATATCATAGAATGAAAATAATGAAATATATACAGCATCAGTATCTATATTTTCAATGTTAATTGTTCATTGGAATTCATTTTAAACAGATTGTTGGCATTAATAATAATTAATTTTTAATCTCAAATTTGGATAAAATAAAAATGTAAAAGAAAGTATAATACGCAGTTCATTTAAAGGTGAAAATGTAAGATCAATTGAAAATGATGTAATAAATTCAATAGGAGTTATACATTCTAAATTCATATAAAGATTGATTATTTCTATTTTTATCTTAATATTTTTGATTGGATCAGATATTGGAAGAATTGTTGGATTATACTTCTTTAATTTATATTTAAGATCAAAATTAGATGAATTTGGAAATGACTTTTAATATTTTGAAGTCATAATCACAGCTTCAGTTAATTATGTGATCTAATTATTAATAAGTTAGTTTTATGAATAGATTGCTACTATTTTAACAGATTTTGAGAATTTCTAGACATCTTATTAATATGAAACTAGTTATATCATAAAAAAATATACTTTATATTGTTTTTCTCAAGTTTTCCCATTGTTAATGGTTAGTTTTCTTAATTCACCTTTATAGTTATATTGTAAAGAAGAAAATTGTAAACATAATGTTGAATATTATTTTGGAACAACAATGATGTTGATGTTTTTGATGTAAGTGATTAAATTCTTAATGACATTCTAACATGAAATGGTGAAAAATCCTTAAAAATTATATCCATACAATTAATAAAGTTTATGTGATTTTATTGAAATTTAAGAGAAAAGAATACCTTTTTAAAAAAGTGTTGAAAAATATGGTAATATAGATGAGTATATGGATTTTTTTGTGTAATTAACATTAACAAATATTTTTGGTTGCTTATTTCCATTTAGTATAACATTATTTTGGATTTGGAATATTATTTAAGTATAGATATCAAAATTAAGACTTCTTTTTATATTTTAAAGACCTTGGCCTAAAGGAGATGGTTCTTTAGGGATATGGGATGACTTCTATTAGTTGATTAATTATATTACACTTTTATGTAATACTGGATTAATTTGTATTTATTATTATGATAAAATGCAAGATTAAGTTATCATCCTATTTTTGGCATTGTTATTTTATAACTTTTTTATTAAATATCTTACTAATTCCATATTTGGAACTTCTCCCATGATTGTGGGTCAAATAATGAAAAGAAGTTTGTATATATTTAAAAGTAATGTTTAAAGTAAATTGAAAGTAAATAGATCGTCTTAATAAGATAATAAATAAAAATTATAAAGATGTCCTCTTTTTAAAGTATATGGATCATCTATTTACTAAGAATATGATCGTTTCGAAACTATTAGTTCTGAAGATGAAATTGCTGATTATTATACAAAGAATAATAAATAAATTTCAAAGAGATTAGTATATTAAGAAGAAATTTTTAATATTAAAATGAATTAGTTAAATCTGGGTTGTAGGTAATAATAACAGTAACTATTTTTTGTGAATAATTAAAATACTTAGAAGAAAATATAAACAGATTCAGCAGATTAACTAAGTAATTAATATATTGGTTCTGTCAAAGAGTTTGTAAAGTAGGAGACATTTACAAGAAGAAATATGAAATCAAAAATAAAGGATAAAATAAAAAAAATAAAATAAGTTTAGAAATTAAATTATGAATTCTTATTTAAATACTATTAGAAAAGATCTATTAATGGGGCTTTTAGAATTTAATCATCTTAAAAAGGAGAAAAGTAACTCATTTAAGTTAGAACAAAAATATGGAGGTTTTTTTTCAGATTGAGTCTTCTATCTAGTTATAATATGTTTTGGAGTGATTATAGATTATATATTGCTTAAAGTTATATTTAAAGAAAATCTTAGTTATTTCATAATTTAGATTAAAAGAGATATTAAATTTTGAAAAAGAGTTTTGATAAATAAAATGAATATTATAGAAATTAGGCTATTCTAAAATTTAGAAAATAATTTCAATAATTTGGAAATACACTTACATCTGAAGAGGTTAAAGAATTTAATGAATTAGTTTATAAATATTAGAACTATATTGAAAAGAGAGCTTGGTTAAATTGTAGAAAAGTATAAATATTTAGATACAAAGGTTTGTTTTTTAGAGGATTTAGAAAATAAACTCTTAGGAAACAATCTATTAATTATGCTTTAGAATACTATGAAGCTACTAAAAAATTAGAAGAAATTCAATTTGAGTCAGATATTCATAAGAAATTTGGAACCATTGTATAGTATTCTTGCATTCATCAATACAATTTTAATAAATTTATAGATTTGTTCAATTAATTAGAATATGAGTATGATATATTTAATAATTTTATTTAGGTAAAAAAAACAATTTGTATTTTCATCAACAAACAGTAGATCAATATAAAAAACATATTATCTTGAGTAAATGAAATCAGAAGTTTATAAAAATGTCATAGATAAGGCTAAAGATACATATATATTTGAGTAACATACACAGAAAGTAGAAGAATACACTCTACAATATTTTCTTGATGAGATAAATTAGATTCCAAAAGTCAAAATGAAGAAACATTTACATGATATACTTTGGATAGTTGTTGTAGAAGATAAAGAATATTTAATGTAATTTTTTTAAGTTAGACATGGTTAATAATTACAATTTTAATAATATCATAATGAAGGATTGGGAGTATATTTAGCAGAGAGTAAAAATTATATTAAATAATTGAATATACTTGATTAGATTGATGATTTTTTTATAAAAGGATATTGCATATCATTATATTAATGTTCAGATTGTAAAAGTTTATATTAAGTATTGTAATTCAGAAAGAAATATGCTTTACATTATACATTAGATGAGTTGAGATAGTTTATGTTTGCTAATTTATAGATAATGACAAAAAATTATATTAGGAATGTGTCTATATATAATTATATCCTTGTTCAAAATGAATATATGATATTAAATTCAGTCAATTAGAATAATAATTAAATTTGGCAATTGGTTTAAGTTATTATTGAAATGATTCATCTATAACCAATTGAAGATTTTGCTTAGGCTTTATAAAATTTAGATCATCCATTAAAATATTTTTTAATAGAAATTATTCATTCTGATAAAACTCCAATCTAAATTCTGGATATGATGTTAGATCAAAAACCATTTTGGGAGATTGATTTTTAATTAGCATATGTAAAAAAGGAGGATACATATTAAATCTACATGGAAAATATGAAACATTAAATTAATTTTCATCTAAGAATTAAGTAATTCGATAAATGCTTAATACTTATTAAAGAAGTAGAAGAATATCTTAGAATCACACATTATTAAACTACATCAGAATTGTTACCCTATTTTGTCAATTCATTTTCTAAAAATCTAAGTCTATATATTTTGAGATCGAATGAAATAAAAAAAGTTTTAGATACTTTATTAATATATTACTTTAAAATTAGTTCTTTATTTGGAGTGAGAAAAGAATTCGAAAATGATATTTCTTAATTAATTGATGGTTTAAAAAGATGCAGTGCATAAATTAGAGTAATGTTTAGACAATTAAGTTTAAATGTTAAATTAGAAAATCTATCAGAAATAGAATAATGTATTGTATTGAAAAGAAAATTGAAATAAACTACAGAAAAGTAATCATCCATCAGTTCATTTGAAAGATTAAATCTATTAAATACATTAAGAAAAAATTAAGATTACATTTTAGTAATTGTTCAATATCAAACCTAATTGCAAAGATATTTAAATTAATTTTAAACAATTAAAGCAATTGATTACTATTTCAATTAAAATTATATTATGGCAGGAATTTAATATTTGGAAATAATTTCTAATTAAGAATAATTAGTATTAAGAGAACCAGCACCTTAATTTTTAAATGTTCCTCTTGATCATAGTCCAGGATTAATAAATCTTGAATAATCTTCACCTTTAGAAGATGAATAAATAGCTGCTAAAGTTAATACAGATACAAGAAATGATTGTTTAATTAATGGAGATTAATTATATTGCACATAATTACTTTACCTAAAATTTTTATATTTGATAAATCTTTATGATTGTAAAAATGAATAATTTTAATTTTATTACAATGACTTTTAGGAATTAAATGGAGTGTATGAACCTGTATTTAAATTCTATTAAAATCAATTAAAATTATTAAGAAAAGAAGGTATTGCAGAACAAGATTTAGATGAAGAAATGCAATGTGAAATTGGTAAATATTTGTGTATCAATATTATGAAATGGTAAGAAATATGTAACCATAAATATTTACAACTCTTTCATTCTAATGATGATGAAATTATTAAAAGATAAATAATAATATTTTCTAATCTACAAAGAACATTAGAAAATAGAAAATTACTTCTATCTATAATTAATACTAAATCACCTATTTCACTAGATTCGTATAATTGCTTATTTCAAATTAAATTAATTTAATAAATTATGCATTTAGATAATTCGTAACCTATTAGTCATTCCATACCTAGTTTAGTAAAAACAAAATCAATTAAATTTTCACATAAAATTTCTTATATTAGACTATTACAAGAATATCATAACCAATTTAAAATAAAGAAAGATTCTTGGTTTTTCTAATAATGTTTAGAGGAATTGCAAATGTTTTTTTTTTTATCAATTTGTTTTGCATATTCACCTAAACATATTGAAAATCTTGGTTAAGCAGAATCTGAAATTTCCACATATGCTGTTTAATAAATAAAAAAATATTAATCTAAACCTAAATTTTATTGTTAAATACTTAAATGTACCTAAATAAATAATAAATAGGCAGGATAATTTTTAATAGATTCTTCACTCACTAAACATTAACAATACTAAATATTTTGTTAATTTTTGAATTGCAGTCTTAAATAACATTCTAGTCTAAAAAATTCTATATAAATGATATAAGAAATCATAACAGATGAAATCTAACCTTCTATAATAATTTTGGGTTTACTTCACTCCTTCCTCTACTTATAATAATTAGAGATTGTAGATTTGATATATTGTTTTACATCTAGATTGATATAATCATAAGCCTACATTTTTCACAGAACCCATCCAGGTTTTGAATAGGATTTATCAATTATAGAAAGTCTTTATAAAGATTCAAATCAGTGTATTCCTTATCCAGAAAGATATTTGTATGAATACACAAAGGAATTTAAATATTTTGATGATACTAAATTTCATTCTTAATACTTATTATTCAATATCCTAATGAATCAAGATTATTTTTTAATTTAAGAAATATTATAAGAATCCATTTCATAATTAAAGAATTAACCTAATTTGATTAGATATTTTGATTTATATAAATGTTATTTGGAAGTTGTCAATTCAATGACTGGTCAAATGGAACCAAAACAATAATTTATGTATTTATTAATAGTTATTTAACATATAGACTTAAATTAAATGATTATAGAGAGGGGACTTTGATATATGCTATTTTAGCTCATTTCTAATGTAAATATTATATCAATTTGATTGATTTTGAGAATGCATTAAATTATTCCCACAAAGTTCTTTAATATATAAATACATTTCTTAAATAAGAAAAGATTATTGTTTCAATTATGAATGATACTTTAGTAAATATAATTAATATTATTAGCATCGAGAATATCCTATAAATGCTACTCTAAAACAATTAAAAATACTTGAATATGAATATCTAATTGATGAAAGAGAAGATTCAGATTACATTCATTTATTTAATAATGAATTTATGAATGAAGCTATTTTGAATCATATTCGAATTTTAATCAATTTAGAATAGAATGTTCCTAAGATAAATCTTTTATTTTAATTACAATTAGGATTAGAAAATAAATTACATATTTCTTATCTTTAAATGATATATGCTGAATATTTTAAATTTCTTTAGACTATTGAAGATTAAACATTAATAGTGTAACTTATTGATGATCCCTCTAATTAAATTGATGAAATTAAGTAGAAGATATAAAATGAAGAAAAGAAATAATAAGCATATTATTCCCTCAAATTGAATATTTTAGCAGATGTGACTGAAATTGATTATAGATTAAAGATATTGGATTTTTAATTAAGTGTTTTTTAAGCATTCAAATTAGGATTGAATAATAAGTTAATAAATAATTGGGCTTCATAAAGTGCCTAAAGAGCCATTGATGGATATTTAAAAATATTACCAATAAAATAATAAATGGTACATCCTTATGTTTCAATTATGTATCTTATATAATGTGAATCATATTAATTTTTAAATTAGATATAAAAATCATAAAATATGATAGATTTAGCTGAAATTAGTTTAAAGAGTTGGTTTGATGATAACAAACATACTTTAAAAGGATTATTTTTTTTTGCTTAGGGAAATCATTGTAGATGGCTATATAAATAATATCTTAGATGTGTTAAAGAGATTATAGGAATAAATTAATTTGATGCCGTTGAAGTAAAAGTTCTTGCTTAGGGTTTAATAGATTAAGATCCTTAAATTATAAAGATATTTGATTATTATCATTCAGGTATAATAAAATAAATACTTGGACACTTAACAAATTTTATATATTCTTAAATTGGTAAACATGTGAGATAGAATATATTCTATAAATATAAAGTATCTGATGCAAAAGATATATTAGACGATATAATTTTCTTAAGTTCAATAAAAGAACTTAATGGTATCACATAATATCTAGATGTATTAATGATATTATATTTAGGCCTTAGCAATATTTAATCATTTTGAGACTGAACATAAATGTATTGATATAATTAAATGTGCAATAATTGCTGAAAATTGACTATAATTTAATTAATTTCACTTAATAAAATTTTATTTATAATATCTTATTCTTATTTCAGATTTCAGAATGTATTTTTCAGAAATAATTATTTATTGTAAATATTTAATAACATAATGGAATATAGAAGACTAGGATCTACAGGACTTAAAGTATCTGCAATTGGATTTGGTAATTGGTTAAATGCAGATGACAATGAAACTTTATAGAGAAATATTCAAATTTTCTAGAAAGCTTGGGAATTGGGAATAAACTTTTTCGATACAGCTGAAGGTTATGGAAAAGGAAAAGCAGAAATATAATTAGGAAGAGCTCTTAAAACACTTAATGTTTAAAGACAAGATTATGTAATCAGCACCAAAATATATTTTGGTACAGCTGAAGATGGCTTTCCAAATTCTAGATTTCTATCAAGAAAACATATTATTGAAGGTATCTACTCAATTTAATTATAGGACTAAGTAATTCACTCAAGAGATTAGATTTAACATATGTTGACATTGTCTTTGCACATAGGTATGATCCTCAAACTCCTTTGGAAGAAGTTTGTAGAGCTTTTGATTGGGTAGTTAGACATGGTTGGGCTCATTATTGGGGAACTAGTGAATGGACAGCCCAATAAATTTTAGAAGCTATAGGTAATATATTTAAATTATTCAAGGTATATGTGATAGACTAAAACTTATCAAACCTGTTGCAGAACAACCTTAATATAATATGTTAGTTAGAGACAAGTTTGAATGGGGATATAATAATGTTTTTGCTTAAGGATATGGATCTACTATTTGGTCACCATTATATTAAGGAATTTTAACAGGAAAATATAATGATGATATTTTAGCAGATGGAAGATTTAAAAATGCTGATGATCCTTATTTAAAAAGCTTTTTTGAGAGAACATTAGGAAATCCAGAATGTATTATATTTAATCTTAACATAGATGCTGCTAAAGTGTAGTCACAATTAAAATAATTAGGTGAAATAGCCAAAGAATTAAATATTACATAAGCTTAACTATCATTGGCTTGGGCTTTGAAAAATAAAGATGTTAGCTCTGCCATTACTTCAGCATCAAGAGTTGAATAATTAGAAGAAACATTTAAGTCAATATAAGCAATTAAATTGATTACACCAGAAATTGAAACAAGAATAGAAGCGATACTTTAAAATAAACCAGAAACTTAAGTTAATTTTAAAGTTCAAAAACCATTCCCAACTAGAAGGGATTTGTATGTTTGATATCATTAATACAATAAATATTAATATATATGTGATCTTCTTAATTGAAATAAATTACTTAGTTTAATGTTTATACTTTAATTTTTGTAAATTTGATTTCGAACTAATTATTTTAAATATGAAACCCTCAAAATAGTAATAACAACTTCAATAATCATTCGCATCTTCTAAATAAAACTACATCTCTAAAAACTAATAGAATGAAAAATAATCTATTCAGAATAACCAATTAAAAGAACAAAGACCTAGCTTAGCATAATATAAACCATAAAATGTTTAGAATACTTCATATATAAGAATAATTGAAAATTTTGAAAATGACAACAAGTATAATTTTTGAAGTATATATAAGGGAGAATTTGTACTAAAAGTTAGTTAGAAAAATGGATGTACAAAGAAAAAGTGATGAAAATTAAGGGGTTGTGAAATGTTAAAAATAAAAAAAGAAAATGACTATTGAAGTTGAATAAAATTAAAAATAAAGATCTTATTCAGCTCTACCAATTTTAAAAAGGTGGAGTCCTACTGAAAACATGAATTAAACATAAATTAATCAATTTTGGAAACCTCATTCAAATGAAAATGAATAAACTACTTCAACAAAGAAAATAGAAAAAAAATAATTATATTTTGCCTATTTTTGGATTGATTAAAACTTTAATTCCTTCATGCCTACATTTTGTCCCCTTAATTAAGTATGTATATAATTTAAATATATTAGGAAAATCTGGATAAGTGCTATAATTAGTTATTGCATTTATTAAAATATAATTTTGATTGATTTTTACTTGTATATTTCATAGTATGTATTTTTATAAAATTTATTTATATCTGACTTATTTATGATAAAAAATATCATTAATTGAATCAGGCTTGTTTTTCTTTATATCAGTTTAAAATTAAATTTTAAATGGAAAGTCTATTGGGAAGAGAGGATACAATTCACGAAAGATTTTGATCATTTTCAATCATATTATTCAACAATTAAACACTTAATATATCATAATATCATAACACATACTTTCACTTTATATATAATAATCTAGCTTTTAAATTACTTGATTATTTTATTTATTTACTAATGATTTTATGAAATGATAGGAGGCTGACCTCAATATTTTATTAGTAGATATATTTAAAAATGGCTCATTATTAGAATTTATAAATAAGACCTATTAACAATTTATTATGATATTATTATTCTATATAAAAATACAAATTCTAAATTAAAAAAGCCAAGTAAATGAAGAATAAAATTTATCAATGAACAATAAAATATTCTTTTTTATTGAAATTAATGCCCTTGTTAAAAGGGGAAAACAATTCATCTATTTTTCAAAATATTATTAAAAATCGATAAAGGTTTAAATTTAGATTAATTTGATTGTTATTTAATTTTCATTAAAAGTCATTAATATTTTTAAATGTAAAAAATAAAAAAATATTTGTTATTTATTTATACCTTTTTAAAAATTAAAATTATTACTTTTATGTTGTAAAATTATGTTTTATTTGACTTAACAAATTTTAAATAGCTAAAATACTACATTATGATAGTTCAAATAAAAAAAACTAGCTTATTTTTCATAAAATATATAAAAATGGGGAAATATTTCTTTAAGCAGATTTTTATAGTTTTTTATGAACTTGAACAAAATATACAAAATAATTTCAACTAACAACAAAGTTTTATTTGGATATAAATTGTTTAAATTCAGACAAACTTATTTATTCATTAGAATTTATTATCATGTTTTCGAAAGAATGATTTAATATAGTACCATTACTCTATTAATAAAAAAACTTTTCTATAAGCATGCAATGCTCATTTTTAATGTATTGTGATTAATTTAAAGTAATATCTACCCTTTAATAGGCTTGATAAAATTAATTAATAACATTATTTATTTGTTAGATTTAATTATCTCTGATAACTTAATCCTTCAATTTATAATCAAATTTTCCCAATAAATATTTGATCATCATTTCTATTACAACTTAAGTTGGTTTAAATAAAGATCTTAAAGGAATGAAACTTAATAAAATTATAAGAATGCTCGCAAGTGTAGAATAAAATAGTAATGTTATCTACCAATTTTGAATTTATTCTATCGATTCGTGTAGTAATTTCTAAATTTCATTTTCAAATGTAATATTAGTTAATCTTAATAGATATTATAAATAATACATCAATGAAATCAAAGGGGTGTCTGGTATTTACTTAGCTTTAATATATACATTTTAATTTAATAAACTATTGTATATGTAGATGGGCTAATCTAATTTTAGTGAATTTTTTATCAGTTCCCAATCTGAATAATTAAAACCACTGATTGTTTCATTAAAAATGTATCTTATTTCTTTTTCTAAACCGTTATATATATAGCTTTAAGTATACATAATTCTACCATCCTCATAGACTAGGATAATATTTATTTCCTTAATAAAAAGGATTTGAGTAAGTTATGGAAAATTGATAATTTACACACCAATTCCATTTACTTAATGATTTTTATCAATCATTAATATAGTTAATGCCGCTAATAAATATTCATAATTTTATAACTTTATATAAGGAATAAGTTTAAATAATGGAGGATTTTAACTTTTCTAAATCCCAGTTGTATAGTTAATAAACCAGTCATATTAAACTAATTCTTTTGTTTCATTTTTTAATTTTGTTGGATAATAAGCTGTTAAAAAATGATCATGAGGAGAAACTAAAAATAGTTGTTTGGAAACTATCTACAAGTCAAAAATCTACTAGAGACTTCCAAAAACATTCAGGAATGAGATAAATGGTTTACTAAAATTGTGTTATTATCCTTAAATTCCTGAATTTGAGAGACATAGGGCAACTTTCTATATTGAATCATCATATTATTAAGCCACCTTACAAGACGAGATGTTATGAATTGTATCTATATCTTAAAAAGATGTTAGAAAGTTAAGAGAGGCTAATTTTTCCATTTTTTTTATTGCCATTTGAAAAGCCCTTTGAAATAATTGGGTTGTTTCTTATGATTGAAAATTTAAAGCTCTAAATTAAATAAGAAAATCACTTGGAATTTTGTAATTTTAATTACTAATTTGAGATTTCTTCTATTTGATTGCTTGTTAGAGTGATTTAAAAATTTATACATATTGCAAGATTTACTAAAGTAAAAGCAAGTATGAAAAATGAATAAATTAGTAAAATTGTACTCATTCTAAACTTTGATTTGAATCTATTAAGTGTAGCTTCACAATTGTTTAATTTTTTAGATATTCTTTAATTTTACATAATTTAAATATCTATATATCATATATCTCAAATATCTATTTAATTTAATCAAAAAAATAAATATTAAATTTCTCAACATAAAAATATATAATTGCTTATTAAAATTAAAAAAATTCAATGTGAATACTTCAATCTTAATAAATAGACTTTTCAACTCCTTTTGCTATTAATTTACTTAATTAAGCATAAGTTCCAGGACCTGGACCAATGGAGGAACTACCAAATAGTCCTTTAAAACGTTTTTCACTTCCCCAATATGGTCTTTTAACAGGAGCAGTACATTATATCTTTGCAAATGAATCACTTGGAATAGGAGTGTATGTTCCAACAGGAGGAAGTTAAGGAAGACTTTTATTTTTTGAAATATTATGTTTCTTTCTCCAATCTTCAGGTTTTGTATTATTGATTTTAATTTTTGGTAAGAATGACTTTTATAATTGTTGAATATCTCACATGTGGATTGTAATTTCCAGGACCAGGAACCATAATACTATGAGCCATAGCATCTTCATAGGGATCAGGTCTTTAAAGTTCTTTGATTTTTCGAGTCTTTAATATTTTAAGTTCTTTCTCTAATTGCTCTTAAGTTTTTTCTATATTATAAGCTCCAACTGAAGGGTTATTCTTTCTTTTTTCTTCCTTTTATAATTGATCAAACAAAGTCAAGCGATTTGGATATTTAACTTTTTTCTCTAGTATTTTTTCAATGGAGTATGATTAATATTATAAAGGACTTGGATAGCTTTTATACATTTTTGTATAATCATCTAAATAACTTCCTCTTTTAGTTTCGTATCTTTTATGTGCTTATTCTAAAAGTATATAACTTGATGAAACTTACTTTTTTCTATTTGTTTTAACAAGTCTTTATTTCTCATCATTTCTGCTGGGTCATGGTAAAATCTTGGGATTGCATAGCCTTCAATACCAGAATCTGTTTTATATACAATGGAATATATTTATTCAGGACTCAACATTTAATCAAAATTAATATTATTTAATTCTAAAAAGTAATATGATTGATGCAAAACATTTCTTGTTAACATTTAAACACAAAATTATATTATATTTTATGTTATTAATCTCATTCTATTTCATTTTGATTAAGTTATTTATATAAATATAAAAAGTTTGTGGAAGTCACTTGAAAAGATGAAATTATCTCCTATAATTCAATAAATAAAGGAAAATGTTAAAAAAGGATTTGATATTGAGAATAACTTATATATGTTAATGATGAATGCAGTCATTTATACATTATCAGATATCGATATCAAATACATTACATCTCCTAATAAAAATTACAAACAAAGTTGTATTAAATTCTTAGAAGAAGTCAAGAAATAACCTTCAAATATAGATATATAATAGATTTATTAAGTATTTTAGATATTTAATTTTTATTAGAAGATGAATTTTGATTTAACTGGAGATGATTGTTTCGAGAACTCAGATGAAGAGAAATAAAATTTTTTTAATAAAGAACAAACAATTGTTCAGGTAATTATATATTATTCTTATTCTAGAAAGGAAGAAAACCAACTGCATATGAGGATAGTTTGATTTAGTCATTGTTGAATCATTTAAATGAAAAAGAGGAATTATTAAAAAGAAAGTTTAACAATAAAAAATAACATCCAGAAAATTTTAAAGAGTATCTAGATTAAATGAGTCCTTATGAATTATGGAAGATTATATAAGATATGAAGGGAGGTTATTATTTTTTTGAAGTATTTGAGAATCAAAAACCTGAATATGGAATAAATTATTCTTATATTGATAAAATGATGATGTGTTCAAAATCATTTGAAAGAGAATATAGTCAATTTAAGACTCACTTAAGATAACAATAAGACTTACATTGTTAGACATTAAAATAGGAAATGAATAAATTAGGTTCTATAGAACTTAACACAATATCTGAACCAATTTGTCTTATAATTAAAGAAGATCCAGAATTAGAATGTAATTGTAATTAAAGAGGAGCAAGATAAGCTTTAAGGTAATGGTCCTATTTGAATTAAATCATCAAATTATTTAAAGCAAATTCTGTTTAAGAAATCTAACAATATAACTATAAAGGATATTTTAAAAATTTGATAATTAATTTAGAGTCATACACTAATTAAGTTAATTAATAATTTGATTATCTGATTAAAATAAATGAAATTTTAAAATCTAAAGTTGCATCACTGAGAATTTTACATTAATAATTAATATAGGAATCATAAAATTTAACAAAAGCTTAAAGATTATAAGATGAAGAAATTATTAGATTGAAATAATAACTTTAAAAACTATAATTAGAAAAGGCATAAATAAATTCTAAATTAATTAATACTGAAAATTCACTCTTGAAAATTCGAGAATTTAGTGATCAAAATACTATTGTTAATAAAACAAGATTAGTTGCTGAAAGTTTAGAGTAATTAGAATTTGAAAATAATTAAGCGATTAAAATGTATAAGTTCTAATAAGTATGTTAATTGACATAGACTGAAAACTCATTTGAATATTAATTATGTACTATTTGTAGAGGGGAAAATGCAATATTCTAAAATATATAATAATTAAAAATACCTTAGATTACATTTGAGAAATTGGAAATGGAATAAATTGAAAAAACAGAAAATCCCCTACCTCTACATAAATATACTTAGACAGATTTTAAATTGCAATAAATTAATATTAAGAGTGATTAAGTACGTTTTCCTCCATCTCCTGGAATCTAAAGGAAAAGAGGTGTTTCAACATCCTATCATATAGCTAATGAAAATTCTATTCTTGTAAGATAAGTTTCAAGAAGTCCTCCAAAATAAATAGTAAATCCAGTCTTTAAAAGGTTATTTGATGATAGTTTGAATAAGAAAGTTAGATAGTCACAACTTTCTTCTCGTATATAAGGTGAAGAAAAAAATTAATGGGAAGAAATTTTAATGTTATTAAATAAATTAAATAATGAATAAAATAATAAAGACATACAAAAGAAAATAGAAAAATCAATTGAATGTTATAAAGATTAATTTGATATAAAGGAGAAGTTGCCTTAATTAAAATTAAAAGAAAGACCAAAAGTATCAGAACATTTGATAGATACTTTAATGAAGGAATTACAAGATAATAAGAAAGTGGCTCTTCAAGAATTAGTAGATTAATTCTAAAGTATTTTGACAGTTAATAAGTTAAACAAAAGTAGAGATATTTATAATAAAATTACAATATGATTATTAATTTTATTTATTTTCTAAATGATCTCCAATTAATATTTATAAAACTAATTATATCTATATAGAAAGTAAAGAAAAATAATAATTTTTCAACATATTATTATAAGGGATAATTTTTAAAAGGGTAAACTTAATTTTTAATATGATAATTATTATTAATACATGGTTATTTATATTGGAAAGATTATATTATTAAAATAATATTAAAATTATTGAATTAATTGTGAACATTAAGTTAATACACAATAAAAGGCTGATTAGTTTTTGATTAATGAGTTTAGATAACTTATTTATGCGTCTAATTAGCTGAGATCAATTGCTCAGAGTCAGCTCATCGATCATTTTATGATTTTTGAGTGTTACGAGTAGCATACATAATAAATAAACTAATTCATATATACATATATTAAATTAATATATTAATGTAAAAAAATGCAAACTTTCATGAGAGGCTTCAAATTGTAATCAACCTTAAGTAGATAAATGAAGAGCTAGAAAATCTAAAAATAATTGTAAGAATTTTTGAACAAATCCAATTTAGTTTTCAGAATTAATATCAAGTTCATTAAACGATAATGAGAAGCTTAATATATATTATGAAATCAATTTAATTTTAACAAGTTTGTTGGAGTAGAATAATAGGTCAATTGAAGAAAAAGAATAAATTAAGAATTTAATGAACATTATGATGAATAATCTTGAAGTCTAAGAATTTATGTTTAGAATTGCTGATGAAGAAAGTAATTAAGACATTTTATATGTAGCTAATTAAATTTAAGAAGTAAGAAGCTTAAGTATAAATTATAAAGCATCAAGAATTGGTAGGGCATTGATTACATAGAAGGCTGAGTAATTATAATAAAAACATGCTGAGAATGAGATGCTCAATATAAATATGGATATTTGTTAGGAATAATAGATATAATTTTATGAGAATCATATTTACTCACAATAATCAAAAGAAGAATAGTCCTAAATTTAATCACCACCTTCAAAGAAATATATAGAAATAGTCTAGGATGAGTTATTGGAATTAATAAATAGAAGTAAATATGAATTTGATTAGACAAAAATTGATTAAGTAATAATGTATATATATAATTATAAAGGCCTATGAATATGCAAAATTAGCTTAAGATAAATTTAAATTTGATA
>JPFL01000314.1:0-68716 GCA_000733385.1 Paramecium biaurelia
AAACCAGCATTCAATTCAGCTCTTTAACCAGTACCAATTTTTGCTGAAGCAGGTCTTTGTTTACTAGGCCCATCATTTGGATTATATGCACCTGGCCCTGGTTGATTTAAAGTAGTAGTTGGTTCATATTTACTACCTAAAATCTAATGTTTTGGTCCTTCTCCTATTTTAGTATTCAAATCATAAGTTCCTGGTCCTGGAATATCCCTTTAATCACTTAACGGTCTACGATTGGCACTACCAATACGAACTTAAGCTGATTTAGGTCTTGCAAATTCATATCTTGATTCATAAGTTCCTGGTCCTGGAGTTCTAATTAATTCTCGATTTAAGCTATCTCTAGTCTCATTTCCTATTTTATATGAAGGAGGTCTCAATTTTTATTTCTTATCCCAATTATAAGTTCCAGGTCCTGGCACTAATTCTTACTGAGTTTAATTTCTTCTTGAAAGCATTGAAAATCCCTTTTGTGAAACATTAAATTCGCTTCTTGCTTCATATTCTCCTGGGCCAGGGTTCTTTTTTTCTGAAAAAGCTCCTCTAGATGCTGTTCCAAATTTATATTAAGGACCAGCACTATTAGGTCTCTTTAAATATGATCCAGGTCCTGGAGTACGAATCATATCATAAAATCCATCTCGCTTAGAGTGAGGAAATCTTATACTCAAAACTATATCCTTACTTCATGCAAGGAACTCCCATAACTGTAGATTGATTTTCATAAGCTCCCGGTCCTGGTTAAAATGTAGAGTAGTTTTATGATAGTTTGGCTCCTATTGAATAATTTGGAAGAGCTTTGACCATTTATCTATAATTAGGATTGTATGCTCCTAGAAAATCAATACTATATATTTACCTGGTCCTGGTCCTTATTTTGCTAAATTTGTAGGTTTCTTAAGACCAAAGGAATACTTAGGTCCTTCTTTGGTTACTCTTGAAGGATGCTCATACGCACCAGGTCCAGGGGCAAATACTTTTAGAAGGCCACTTCTATTACCAGATCCAAATCTACTTTAACAGGCATAAATTACTTGAAAGATGGAGGCGTCATCTTTTATCTCTTCATTGGTTAGTAAGCTCCTGGGCCAGGTGTTTCACTTCTGGGTTGAGTGGCTGATTTAATTAAACATGATAATTACATCGTTACGCTTTACCAATTGAAAAAGCACTCACCATTTTGTTTAATTTTATTTATATATATATAGAATATTATTTCACTATAATGTTTAAAAAAAATTTGTCTGATAGATGTGAATATTGATTAGTTAGTTTATTTTATATACGAATGTAAAAATTAATTATTTTAAGATGGAAAATTGATCACATTATAAGATTTTAAAATAAGTTTTACATTACTATATATTTTGATGTTTCTTAGATTCTTAAGAATTAATATTTAAAGTATTCTATTCTAATTAAGTATCGATACAATAAGATAATGAGATATTTTTTAAGGAGAGTAAAAGCGCAAAAGTAATTTTATTAATAATAAATATATAATATTAATTGGCGCCCATTTATCAAATTCCCACGATTTGTGATCAATATTAAAAATAAAATGGCGAAATAAAATAACAAGCGTCAATTTCTTGTACCTGAATATGCTTCAGAGTTAAGCAGTCTAAGTGAATTTCTTGCTGAGTTTCGTGATAATTCAATAGTAGAAATTGATAATACTTATGGTTAACGCAAATACATGATTGAATTGGTATGATTTAATTTGAGAGTAAAATAGTAAAAAATAGCAAACAGATAAACAAATAGAATTGATATCTACATAGAGGATCTTGAATACTTCTTTAATGATAGAATTGATTTTGTTAATAAAATAAAAACAAATACATTATCATATCAAAGATTACTATATGATGCTTGTGATACTCTAATGCCTCAATAAACTAGAGATTTTGAATAAAACTTTGATTTATTTGATGAAGAAATTAATGTTCAAAGACAATAAAATATGGAGTAGGATGGAAACAATAATAAATAGAAAAGACTTCCACCTGAATTAATTCGTAGATAGTAAATAAAATAAATAAATGTAGTCAATTATTTATAATTCGTGGACCATAAACCAAATAACAAATCTTGGCTATCAGAAATCTAAAGGCTCAATTAATTGGATCTTTAATTACAATAAAAGCTATGGTAGTTAGAACATCTGAAGTCAGACCATAAATAATAGTTGCATGTTTCTCATGTGATGCATGTGGATATGAGAATTATTAAACAGTTCATGGTAAGACTTTTACTCCAATGCTTGATTGTGCAAGTGATAAATGTAGAGATAATAAAGTAAGAGGAAGATTGATATTCAATCATGGCAGTTCAAAATTTGTATCCAATTAAGAAATTAAAATCTAAGAACTCAAAGATTAATTACCTAAAGGATCAATACCAAGAGCATTTACTGTTATGGCCAGAGGAGATAGTAACATTAGAATTTGTTCACCAGGTGATATGGTTACAATTTAAGGTGTCTTTTTACCAGTTGAAAAAGAAGGATTCTTTGCTAATAAAACTTCTTTCTATGGTACTTACATAGAAGCATTCCATATTAAAAGAGATAAAAAGAAATTTAAAGAAATTGACATTGAAAGTGTCAGTGGACATAAGATTTTTGAAGATATCAAAAAATATCCTTTTAGTGATTTGTATATGAAATTAGCTAAATCAATTGCACCTGAAATCTTTGGAATGGAAGATGTTAAAAAAGCATTATTATTAATGATTGTTGGAGGAGTAAGTAAAGAAATGCATGATGGATTAAAAATTAGAGGAGATATTAATGTAGCATTAATTGGAGATCCAGGTGTTGCCAAATCTTAATTATTAAGATACATATCTCAAGTTTCACCTAGAGGAGTTTATACTACTGGAAAAGGATCATCTAGTGTTGGTCTAACAGCAGCTGTCATTAGAGATCCAATTACTGGAGAAATGGCATTAGAAGGTGGTGCTTTAGTTATGGCTGATAGAGGAGTATGTTGTATAGATGAATTTGATAAAATGAATGAAAGTGATAGAACTGCCATTCATGAAGTCATGGAATAATAGACAGTTAGTATTGCTAAAGCAGGTATTACTACTACTTTAAATGCTCGAACATCTATTTTAGCAGCTGCAAATCCTTTATATGGAAGATATAATAAAAAATAGACTCCACATTAAAATATTAATCTTCCTGCTGCTTTATTGTCTAGATTTGATCTTATATTCATTTTATTAGATGAAATCAATCAAGAAGCTGATACTAAATTAGCATCTCATATTGGTAGAGTTCATTAAAATAAATACAAAGAAAATGAAACTTAAGATTTATATTCAGTTGAAGAAATTACAACATTTGTTGCCTTATCAAAATAATATGAACCAATTCTTACTTCTGAATACATTAATATATTGCTGATCAATATGTTGAAAGAAGAAAATAAACATTTGATAAAACACTTGATGGATATTCTTATACAACTCCAAGAACTTTATTAGCTATTATTAGATTATCATAAGCTATTGTATTATTTATTTATTATTTTAGGCTAAATTATAATTAGCTGATAGAGTAACTCAAAGAGATGTTGAAGAAGCTATTAGATTGATGGATATTTCTTAAGAAAGTGTTAGAAGAGCATATCAAATAGATGGTATATAATATTTATGTATTCTTTAGATACTGTATAAAGAAAGGATAAAACTGCTAAATTATATGAATTATTATCATCATTATGTAATAAAAGTAAAGGAACCATAACTAAAGATTCATTTGTTAGATAAGCCATTAGTAAAGGATCCTAAATGTAAGAAATTGAAGAGTTTTTAAATACATATTCATCACTTAACCAAATTTAAATTCATGGAGATCAAAACGATAGAATTACTTTAGTATCATGAAATTATTGTATTTTATATCAATCTTTATTTTCCCAAAGATTCATCCTCATATATATATAATAATAAAATTGTAATTTTTTTTTTGAAAATAAAATATCATCAATAAAAAATAATGATATACATCACATTTTTTAAATTTAGAAAATTTATTAAAGATTCTCTTCAATTTCTTAGATGTATTGTTATATTTCATTTTTTTGTTTTAAACCTTTTACCTTTCCTTTTTAATAAATTGCTAAAGCTTCTGAATAGAAACTAAAGGCAACATTTAACTAATAATAAGAATTTAATTATACATCTTTAAGTTTGTATGCTAAATCTCCAACTTCTTTAAGAAGATAAGCAGTTTCCATTGTTAAATTATTAGATCTCTAAAATTATCTTGCCCATAATCCAAGTACTTAAATATGTAAATTTATATTATTTTACTTGCTAATCCATCTGATATTTTTCCTTGAGCAACTAATATTTCAACTTTGATATCAATTAATGATTTTATCTCAAGTTGATCTGTATTTTATTAAATTCCTTCCTCTACTAATTTAAGTGCATCATCAACTTCATTGTTACTCATTAGACATTTTGAAAGTTCAGTGTATAATTTAATTACTTCATTTCTACACAATCTTATTAATCTAAAGTAGAATTAAAATTTAATTACTCAGGATAAAGCTCACCTTTTTTTAATTCATCCATAACATCTTTGGCTGCTTAAAGTACTCCATAAGCTTTCTATTAACTTTCAAAATTGAAATAAAATGAACCCAAATGAAAAAGAGATTAAAAAAATTTAATTTTATTTACCGGTTCTTTTACAACCTCTTCATCATCAATTTGCCAAGTTGTAGCAATTAAAAATGGAACCATAGAAGACTTTTCCATTTTAGTGAAAATATATACTGAATATTCTAAATTACTTCTAGCTTTTTCTATACTCATAAGTTTTAAATAAATCAATCCAATTTACATTGAATTGTAAGCACATTGATTATTATACTTACCTTTAACCATTTAGAATTACTTTGAGGATTAATGATATAGATCTACAGCCTCATTAGGTCGTATAAGAGCCTTGACTCTAGCTTAATCCTAGAGGAGATGAGCAACTTCTAATTATTCTTTTATTCCTTTTACATTAGACTTTCTTATTGTTACATATTTTTAACTAATCTATTCCAATACCCTTTCCTACCCAAGATGCTAAGCCAATACCCATATTCTTTCAAGAATATATTCACATTCAGGAGAGGTCTCACCGAAACAATCTTCTACATCTGATAGTAAAAACTACCATTAATCAAGAGCAGCTTAATATAGATAAAGATTGAAATGAACTTCAGCTATTAAACTTTTTGATCTGACAAATGATTGATATGAAGGTGCTCCAATTTTCTTTTTACTTCTTTAAGTTAATTCTGGCATTTTTAATGCTATTGCAGGCATATCATCTTGACTATTATTTGTAGGTTAATATAATTATTTTACAAAAGATGATAAATTATTATTATCTCCAGATACCATACTATTTTATTGTTCAAAATTATTAGATTATTTACTTTTATAACTTGATTATGATTATGGTCTGTAATATGCATTATAATTAGAAAAGAAATGTTACATATCTTCAGTAAAATCATAATTATCAATCTCATACTCTACTTACATTAATTGTATTAATGAGAATTCTAATCGTTTGATAGGATCTATTGATAAGAATCTTAATATTAATGCACCTAAAGGATTTGTTTATTCAAATTGAATAGATTTGTTTGATTTATCAATTTAATCATCATCTATTCCAGATGCTCTTTTTGGAATAAGTTGAAATAACAAACTTTACATCTTTTATTCATCTATATATTGAATATTAGGAATATCAAAATAAAGTTATAAAATTACTAGACCAATATTGTATCGTGTAATTGCTCGAAAATCTTTAATTGGTTCTCTTCTTTTAATTTCTGGTGGTTTAATAGTTTTATGTAATGATAAATGAGTATAAACCTTTTCATAATCATCATACATTGACCAGACTTCTTTATAGGCAGCAACTTATATAAAAGGAATTAGATTTGCAGTTGAAATCCTAAATTATCCATCTTTAGTTATTAATATTGATTCCATATTTAATTCTAAAATTGCTATTCCTAATCTTTCAACAGCATTAACAAGTTACATAATTTTAAGTGCAAAATGTAATTTTTAATCATATGAAAATTTACCCATTTCTAATTTTTTTAAATATATATTTTAGAAAGGTACGTATTACTCTGTTACATATACTAATGTTAATAATCCATTTTATGATTATTCTGATATTGAAGTATTCATTGTTCTAAATCTTATAGTTTTTTTCTCTCTAAAAACTATTGGAGTCTTGTATACTAGAATAAAAGGTAGGTTATCATGTTTTGAACCAAAATAGTAATGATAAAACATTGATCGAATACTTTTTGATGAACTTAATAAATGTTCAGGCATGTTCTCAATTTAATACATACAACTAACTTGATATACAATATAGATTACTTGTTTTATCAATTTAGCCAACATAATACTATATTTAAGTGCTGAATTCAGTGTTTGTAAATGTAGGTCTGCCAAAATAACAATCTGACACAAACATTTTATATTCAATTTCTATAAAAGAATCATTCATTTGATCTGGAGTTGTAATATATAGGAGTTCAAATTCTTTATGTATTAGATTATTGTAAGCAAAGCAATTTTGATATATTTTAAACTTTATTTCATAAGGTTTATGTTCATAAAAGTCTGATCTTTCTATTATATTAATTGGAGGTAATTTAACTGGTTCATCTTTCTTTCCCCAGAATGCTATCATTTCTTTCATTGTTGATAGATCTCTTCCCATATTTCTCATTCCAGCAGGCTTTTTATTCTCAGATATCGCTCTTAGACGCATATTTAATTAAAATAAATGAATGAATCATCTACTATTTCTACTTATCTTAGAACAGAGACTGATGAAGTTAAAGAATTTAGTGGTAAAATTATGACTCAAAGATAAAAAATACCCTAATTGAAAAACTTGATTTCAACTAGAAAATCAAAGCAAATTAAATTCAATCCAATTATTGATTCAGTTAGAAGCAGCTAAAGTTAAAGATCCTCTAAAGGAAATGTAGCACTTTAGACTAACAATAATAATATGTTATTCAAAGATTCTTTTGAATTATTCTTAGATGGTAAAATTACAAGTATTGAATTACTGCAATTAACCAATTATCCTAGATTAAGATAATAATTAATGGAAGATCATCCTGATTCAAAAGGAATAAGTATTTTAGGACCTTTAGTAAGATTTAAAAATAAATTTAAACACAAATAAGTTAAAAATACTTAAGATGAAAGAGATCTCTATTTAAAATCCAAACTCCAAGGATTAAACAATTTAATTCATACAAGAATGATGTAAAAGAAGGATGATAATGAAACTCAAAGAAGATAAAATTTATAAAATGTTGGATTGTTTAAAACTATTGTAGATGCTTCTGAAGGAATAGAAGACAAATTAGCTAAAATTAAAGATTCTTTTGCTAAAAAGATTCCAGCTATTAAATCATTAAAGACTATGACAGTCAGTTATGATGATTTGAAACCAAGTATTATTCATATCTATTCAAAGTTATCAAAAATGCAAGAGAAATTCCTGAGATTTCAAAATTATTTTTAAAAAACAATTTAACTGAATCAACCAAAAAATATATGGATGAAGCTTCAAAATTATGTTATCTTAAATAACAAGAATTAAATAAGCTTACTAAAATTTAAATTACTAAATAATCTAAATCTAAATTTTAATTATACAATAAAGATGTATTGACATCCAAAGATCTAGAATTATATGATTATCTTCACAATAAACCAAAACCCATTATTCTTAGAAATCATTTCACTGAAATGGATGAAGATACTATTCCATCTTATGAAATTATTGCTAGTAAAGTTGGAAACCAAAGACTTAAAAAGAGATATCATACAACTGAATAAAAAATTCATGAAGACTTGGACAATGAATCTCATACTTCTTCATTATAATCTACTTATGAAATTCATCTAGATAATTTATATTCTTAAACTGTTGATATTAAAAAACAACTTACAAAAAAGACTACTCTTCCAAAAAAAGTAAAATAAATGATTAAACTTGATGAGCTTAACCAATAATCTCTTCAGGCGAATACATTCAAATTGACACATTGAAAAAATATATTTATATATAATATCAGATTTTTCTTATATTTTAAAGTCTTATTAAATGTCTTTCTTCAACATCTTTAACAGTACTTAGTTTTGCTGAAGATACTTAAGTTTTTAGTTTGTTTATTGCAAATTAATCACATTATTATTGTTCCTACAAAATTTTAATTTATTTTCTTAAATGTTAATTTGACTCTGTTACATCCTCAAATTATTTTTTATACATTTTTTCCTCTGATTTTTGAGTTTAATATTAATTTGCTTATTTACTAACATAATCTTCATATTGCATTGTTTTACGTTAAAACTTTTCATTTTATTCTTTTAATTATTTAATTTAATCTTCTTATTCCAATAATAAATTCAATTAGTCTTTTGCTTAATCTGATAGTTCTTAAAGTTGTTGTTATTATTCAGTCAATAATTCTACTTTTTCTTATAAATTTAATTAATATTCTTAATTTTCTACTGATTTTAATTAAATTTCTCTTTCTAAATCTTTTTAGACTTCTTCAAGACCTTTAATTTATGATTTTAAATTTTTGATTATTAATTCATAATCATTCTTCATTTACATTTCTTTAGATTCAAATTCTAAAATTTGTTTTTCTAATGTATTTTTAAAATGAGCTTGCATAGTGTATCTAATTTATTCCATTTTATCAGAGAAATTTCTTTATGTTAAGTCATTATCTAATTTCAATTATTTATATACGATTTAACAAGTTTATGTTGAAATCAGTTATAATTCTTTTTAGATTTATAATCTAAAAGTTTCCATATCCAATTTTAGACTTGAAAATATCTTATGCAAACTTACTTTGACTTTATTCTTAATTTCATCCAACTTTAATTTATAATTTCGTAATTTCCTTTTATATGTTTTCTCTTATTCATTTTATTATGTCTTAATATGAACCTAGTCTTACTGATTCTTTTTCTTATACCTTTCTAATTCTTCATTCAAATCTATTAATTTAGTTTCTTATGACTTTATTTATTTGTATTATATTTCATTTTATTATTTTAATTATTTAGTTCTATTTTCTAAACATTACTTATCAGTATTATTTGTTTCATTTGTTTTTTTCAAATTTTACATTTATTATCTTAATTAAGTAACTGTTTCTTACTCTGTTTTCAATTATGCTTTTACTTACTTAAAGTCCTTTCCTACATGCTGTTATATTTCTCTTTCCTTTATTAAAGCTACCTATTAATCACTAACTACTTATTCTAATTCTGCAAATTTTTATTATAAAAATTAAAATTACTCTTATTCTTTTTATTTATAACTATCTTATATTTAATTCAAATTTTGTTCAAATTCCTCAGCCTATTTTTATTTTTACTATGAAATGTTCTCTTGCATAATATTTAATTTCTATTCTATATCTCCTAATGCTACTTACAATTCATCTATTTATTTATTTTGTTGTTTTATTATTTTTTATTTTTCTGTTCTATCTTCATCCATTTCTCTTAAATCTTATCTTAATGAAAGACATTCTTATATAGAACATTCTAATTAAGCTTTAGTATGAGTATGTTCTTTCTTCCAATATAATTCAGTATGATCATCAAGAGCTTATTCAAAAATTGATTATAATCTATAGTAACAAATCAAATTTCATACTTCATTAAAATATCTTAAGAATCACTTCTATGAGTTAAAAGCTTCTTCAATTCTTAATCTAATTTAATTTGCTACATAGTTTATTATAGGAGAGCTTTCATATTTAATTAAAATAATATAATTCATTCACCTTGTTTTAAGAACCCAATAAATTTATCTCTAAAACTAGAAGACTATTATTGACCTTATGATTAATTCTATCTATTTCGATATGGATCTACTATAATATATTAAATTTACTAATTTTTTCTTTTTCATCTTTAGTTAAATCCAATAAACTTGCTAAAGTTTCTAATATTTACACTTTAACCTTGAAATCAGAATTAAAATCAAAATATTATATTAACACATTTGTTATAACTCTTTTATCAACCATATTATTAACATAATTCTGATCTTACCTAATTTTATTATGAAGAGCTTGGGCCTCTGATTTAAGATCATCATAAGATCTTAATAGAGATTCATGTTTAATTGTTAATTCTTCCACTTACAATTTTTATTAAGAATTATTTAATTTCAATTTTTCATTGTTTTCCTTTAAAAACTTCAATTAACTGATATCCTCTTTACTAATCTCAGATCTTAATTTCTTAAATTCATCCTAAAACTTTTTTATGATCTTTTCCTTTTAATCCTAAAAAAAATAGAACTCAACATTACTTTTTCTGCTTCTAATTATACTTAGGCTGCCTAAATACCACTTTAAAGAGATTAATTTTCAAGTTACCATTCCTCTAATAATTTTTCTAATCTATCAATTTCTTCCTATTTTTATTCTAAGAGAGTTCTTAGATCCTGCATTTTCTATAAATCTGAATTACTTTATTATAACTAAAATTGCTATATATTTTAATACCTCCTACTCCTTTTATTTAAGCTTGATCTTAAGATTCTCTGATTCATTAAAGTTTTATTTTATTTCCTCTGCATAATCTCTTTTTATTTTATCCCATTCTTATTAATATTTTTCAAGTTCTTTTATTCTATTTTATAAATCCTTAATTTAGTTATTTGTAATATTATTCTTATCTTACATTTCTACAATCTTTTTTTATAAATTTGCATTCTCATTTATTATTTGTTATTCTTTTTTACTCTATTATTATTCTTATTTTTATTGCAATATTTCAGTTCCTGTATTAACAAGAGATTTTTCTATTAAACTTACAATCTCTTTAGACTATCCTTTTTATTATCGGAGTTAATTAAATCTATCATAAAAAGTACTTTAACGAGATATTGAAATAAAGAATTAATTAATTAATGCTCCTATATCTCCAATTGATTATTATTCAATATAAATTTAATCATTTAACTTATTTAGTGAATCTTGAATACTATAATGAATTTATAGAATCAAAATATCTAATTATTTAGATGCATTCTTAAAGATCTCATTTAATTTATCTTTAAGAGGTACTAAATTAGTTTACTCATTATTATTAAGAACTTATTTATTTGTTTCTGATTATTCCAAAGTTTAATCTTATTACTCTATTAAAATATCAGGATTATTTTCTTCCTTATTATCTTACATATCTTCAGTATTAATTGTTTATTAAATTAATGTAAAGGTCTATTAAATAAACTCTTTAATTTCAATAATAGATGAATTATCAATCTCAGGCCTTTTAATTTCCTACATTTCAATTTTCTTTTCTATTTGAATAGGTGATGTTGATTCAATGGGACTTCTTGTTGATGATTCATTTGCTTTTTTGGAATTTTCCTTAGGACTTTAAGCTAAACCATATCCTTTTTATAATTAAGCAAATGCTGATTGAAAATCTTGATTAACATTATTTGTTTAATTTTCATTCTCTTCTGTATCAACTGTAATTAAATCTTTTGCAAAATCTTTTACTTTTGATACTGCTCCACCAGCCTTACTTGTAAGTTGAGTAAATTTATTCCAACCTAGCATTCAAAATAAAATAAAAAATTATAAAAATATATATATATTAGAAATAATGAAATTCTTAATGTTAAATAAAATTTGAAATACAAAATATATTATTCATTTATTCCTAAAGGTATGAATCTATTGTGATAGATATATAGGATGAGATATAAATGATTTTAAATTTTTGATTTAAATGATAATATATTATGGAACTAATAATAATATTATATAAAAAATGGAAAAAAACTATATTGTTTTAGTAGGAGTATCAATTTTCTTTTTGATTCTGTTTATGGTGAATACTTTGAATTAGTATGAGAAAGTAGTTGAATAGATTGAGTGGGAAAAATAACCATTAGCCATTGATTTGATGGATGTAAAAGTACCTTCAGATTGGGATGTTGTGAAACCAGAAAAAGAGGAGCTTGAAAATATGAATGAAGATGAAATTGAGATTATTAATGGTAATATAGCATTGCCAAACTGTCAATATTAGAAAAGAAATTCAGCAGTGGTATTACTAGAGAAGAACTTGGTAGAAACGGTTGGACATTATTACATATGATTTCAGCAACGTTGCCAGTAGATTTTGATGAGGAATTCACATTCAAAATAAATGTGTTTTTAAATCTTTTGTATTGATCAATATACATTATAGTGGCTAATTTTATCCATGTAAAGAATGTGCAGGACATTTTTTAAATATGACTGCAATTTTACCTTATGAAGGAAATTCAAGAGTCGATTTCATGTAATATTTATGTATGCTTCATAATGAAGTTAATTAGAGATTAAATAAAGTATGATAATTATAATAATTATAAGACTTTGTTTAATTGTAGTATAGTTCATGAAAAATGGGGAGGAGATTGTGGATGTACAAGTTAATTAGAAGAAAGTATCAAAAAATATAGTCGTGATTAGAATTGAAAAATACATAAATATTATTAATAATGGGTTGTGCTTCATCTGATTCAGCTTCTGCAAATAATCCTAGAAAATTAGAACAACAAAAAGAGTTTACAGGAGAAAAGATTTCATCAGAGATCTTTGTAGACTTAAAGGATGGCAACATCTATGAAGAGTATGAGGTCAGGTCAACTTTAGGAGAAGGAGCATTTGGTTGTGTAAAATTGGTAGCTCATCGTAAAACTAGTATAAATTGATATAAATAAATTAGAAATGCCATATGCTATGAAACAAATAAAGAAATAAGGATTAATAAAGGAGGATCAAAAGATCTTATTTAGTGAGATGGAAATTTTGAGGTTAATTGACCATCCCAATATTGTTAAGTTACATAAACTTTATTAAGACAATATTCATTATTATATGATCACTGAGCTATGTTAGGGAGGAGAACTTTTTGATAAATTAGCATCTGAAAAGAACTTTACTGAAAAAAAGGCAGCTGAAATAATGAAATAAATATTGTCGGCTGTGACGTATTGTCATGAAAGGAAAATCATTCATAGAGATCTTAAATTGGAGAACATATTACTAGAAACTAAAAGTGCTTATTCAAATATTAAAGTTATCGATTTTGGTACTTCTCGTAAAGTATAAGAAGACGAAAAATTAAAATTAAAAATTGGGACTGTATTTCTTATCTTTTATACTTAAGTTATACTACATGGCACCTGAAGTATTCTAAGGTTAATATGATCTTAAAGTGGATGTTTGGAGTGTCGGTGTAATACTATACATTCTCCTATGTGGTTATCCTCCCTTCAATGGTGATGATACAACAATTAAAAAGAAAATCCAAAAAGGTACTTTCGAATTCAATGGTAAATGTTATAATATATTATTAGATACTGAATGGAGATCTATTTCCTAAGAAGCAAAAGACTTAATTTCTAAAATGCTAAAATTTGATCCTTAATAAAGAATAACAGCTCAATAGGCTTTGTCAGATCCATGGATTTAATCAAAAGCTCCTAATACTCCAGTTTAAGCTAATGCACTTAATAATTTAAAAGAATTTTATGTATCTTATAAATTTGAGTTAAATTTAGAGTACATCTAAATTAAAAAATGCCATATAATTATTCATTGTTACTCAAGTTACAACTTATTAAGAAAAGGAAGAATAATTGAAATAATTTAAAGCTATGGATACTGATGGAAATGGTACTATCAGTCCTGAAGAATTAAAAAAACATTTTTCTAAAATTTATGGATAAGAATAAGCTGAGAAATTAGTTTAAGAGATTATGAAATAAGTTGATATTAATTAATCAGGATAAATTGATTTTAATGGTATTTTAATTATTTTCATTAATATTAGAATTTTTAGTGGCTGCAGTCAATAAAGAAAAAATACTATCCTAAGAGAAATTGAAACAAGTTTTCTAAATGTTTGATAAAGTAAAGAATATAATAATGTTAGAATGGGGATGGTAAAATTCAAAGAGCTGAACTTTAATACATTATGTCTGGTATTAAAATTGATGATGGTTAATGGAAGAATATTTTGGAAGAATGTGATAACGATAATGATGGGGAGATTTCTTTGGATGAATTAATAAATCTGATGCAAAAATTAAAGTGAATTTAGTGAATTTGATTAATATTTTTAAATATAATTTATTAATGAAATCACTACTCTTTGTAACAATAATGTTTTGTATAACGTTAAGTTAAATTACATATGAAGAATGTAAACGGGATTGTACAATGGATTGGTTAGATTGCACAAGTGGATGTGATAGTATTGGTAATCCATCATATTGTCATTAAAATTGTTAGAAGTATTTAAAACTTAATAAGTAGTGTGGTTCATGGATGTTTAGATGAATGTCCAAAAATAATTTGCATTGATGATTGTCGGATCATATTGGAATAGTGTCGTAAAAATGGAACAGGGATTTGCGAAGTTCATTTTAATCAGTGCAAATTGATCTGTGAGGATACTTATAATGAAAATTAAGATATATGAATTAATTTAATTAATATCTAGATAGGCTATGAATACATCAAGATTATATTATTAATAATACTATATAATCAATATTAAAACGATGAATTTTTATTCCGTTTTTGGTATTATTAAAATTAAATATGAAAACATTCGTTGTGATTTGCCTCGTAGCAGCTGTGTTTGCCCTTGACACAAATAAATTTGCCGTGCTTCTTCAAACAGGCACAAGAGGAAATGATGCTGTCGAATCAGTTTACAATCTCTTAAGAGATTTGAAGACAGAAAATGTTAATGTGTAAGCTGCTGCCGACAAAAAGAACAATACAGATGAAGGTATATAATTCATTCATTCTTTCTAGAAATCTTTTCCCAAGTCATTGGTGATTTGACAAATGTTGCTTCACTCAACAAACAATAATGGGAAGCACTTGGAGCTGTCAGAACAGATGTTGAAGCCTAAGTCAGGGTATGAACAAATCATTAATTCATCAAGGATGGTTATTAATGGTTAGCCTGGGCTGAATCCAGACTTGCTGAAATCGAAAGAAGAAATGCTTAACTCCAAGACTAAAGATGTTGGGCCAATGGACTTTTTGTCAAATCCCTTGCTGATCATGCTGATGCCGTAGCAGTTGTCTAACTCTTATAATAAGATGTTGCTGGTTTCCTTACAAACAATGCTGGTGTTGAACTTGTTGAAAAAGCCCAAACTATTGCCGATAAATTATCAGCATATAGTCATCTTTTCTAATAAGATGCCCTTCAAAAATTCAAATCACTTGCTGAAGTCAAGAGAGAAGGTACAACAGGAGAATAAGTCCTCTAAATCTTATTTGATTTATAAGCTGAATTAGAATCCACTCTTGCCACTCTTTAAGAATAAGAAATTCATGCTGCCTTTGCTCTTGCTAAATATGTCTCAGACACCAACGCTGAAGTTGCCTGGTTGAACTCTGAACACGAAAGAAGAACTGGTCTTGTTGAAAAATTAGAAACTGTATTTCTTATATTCATTTTTATAGCAACTCCCATCCGTCCTTGCCTAATAAGCCAAAGCACTCAAATTATGGAAGGATTCCTTGAACGCTGTTGCCGGAGCTACTGCTGATTTGGAAGAGAAAAGAGAATTCTATGCCTCCGAAACTGCAAGAAGAGCAGGTACCAATTATCACAATAATCTATAGAGGAAAATGCTATTATCGATATTGTCATCTAATTGTTCAAAGATTAAGTTAGATCCTTAGCTTCATAAACCAGTCTTGGAAGAAAATGATTTCCATAATACAAATATATTCAATTTAAAAAATGAATCATTTTATAACATTTCAATCCAATTTTCTTTTTATTATCAAATCAAAATCCATTTTTTTCCTTAATAATTTATAATAGTATTTATAAAGTTCTAAATCCAAACTTTATTGCTTATTTCAAAGACATATTCATTTTTTATTGGATTTTGGTGGTAAATGAAAATTATGCCCCCACTTAATCATCAGATAGTTATGCAAAGTTTAACAATATTTCGTTAACTATCAAATATATAAGAATATCATTCATCATTAAGATTTTTTCTATTCATAATTGCAAACGTTAGAATATCATGTTATTGTGATAGATATTCTAAGATATAATTGCATACTGATAATAAATGATTATCAGATATATTATCTGACGTGGTTTTAGACAATCAGAACTTCTAGTCTTCGGGATTCATAAAAATACGATAACTGAAAAAAGAAACCTTTTGTTTTCCTTTTTTTTTGGATATCTATTGGATTATCCATTAAATAGTCCGCTACTCTCATATTGTTTAACTATATCTTCATGTAGAATAGTATTTAAGTTATTTACTTTATATTTCATAAATAATAAACTGTAATCTGTGAATTTTTTAATTATTAAGAATGAATGAACTAATTTAATTCAATAATATATATGAAATCCTCATATTTACAATAATTTTTTGTATATCACTATAAATTTTCTGGCAAATTGAATTAGGGCAATTGTTCTAGAAAATTGTAGCATTTGCTTATTTGATAAGATTTTGACGATATATAATATTCATTAATCTTTAGAATCAGCTTTCAGAATACTATTATCTCTATTTTATAATAGTATCAATGTATTATTATTAGGATATTTTTAATTTTGAAGCTTTAAAAAAATTAAACAGTTATAAGTTGTTATTTGCTTATAACAATAAAGACAAGATATGTTAGTTGGACTTCTTTAAATTAACAAATTCAAAAGATACAAATTCTTTTTTTACTTCAGAATTGTAAATTTTAAAATAGTGTAAATTTATTTTAGTAATATTTAAAAGGGGGAAGTATAAATTTTATTAAACATAAATAAAAATTATGTTAACTTCGTCTATAGTCAGTGTTGATTCTAGTAAAGTATATAAACCAAAGACCAGTCAAGTTGGATTGTTATCTACTGCAATTAGCAAACTAGGTGATTCTAGCTTTGTTTCAAAAAGTAGAGAGTCAACAAACATGTCTCCTGTTAGAATGAGATTATTTAGAGATTCATCTCCAAAATAAACCAAAGGATTATAAGGAGTGATTGTTGGTGAATATCAGTAAGATTATTAAGTAAATATTTTAGTGCTTTGACACCTACTAATATTGTGTTTAGTAGTATTCATAAAAGCACATCTCCTCTGAGATCTAGTAGAAATTATAATGAGTCACCATAAAGAGCAAAGGTAAGATTGGATAGATTCAAAAATTGGGATTCAAAGTTAGGACTTGAACTCCAAATATAAAATACCAAATTCACACGTCTCAATAATGAATTGACTTATTTAAGTCATTAACCTCATCATCAGACCAATAAATCAGCTATTTTCTTAGGAAGCAATTTAAGTAGACTAGGAGTTGGTGGAAACTAAAGTGATATCAGACTTTTGTCAGCCAAATTGAATGCCATTGCACCCTCTCAAATTGGAACCTTTACTGCAAGGTATAAATATTAAATGAAATTTATAGTAATTCTCATGAGTTGTCTTCATTGCAATAATCACTGAGCAGAATCATGAAATAGAGCCGACAGTATTGAACAAAATTGATTATTATATTATATTAAAATAATATAAAATGGATATTAAAATAATAACTTAAAGTGATACATTCTAAATCTATACGGAGATCTAAACTTTATTAGAATTAAAGAAGGAAATCAAAAGAATAGGAATATAAACAAGAGACATCATAATTTAGTACCAAAGCTATTTCTACTTAAGCTTAGCTTTTATGATATTGATTCTGATAAAGTTGTCATAATATAAGATGAGGATCTTTAATATGCCTACCAGTAATCCAAGGCTTTTAAAAAGCAGTCCATCAAATTTTATGTTTATTACAAATTGAGTTGGCCTAAAATTATCCCATAAGAACCTTCAATTAAAATTTCAATATAATAGGCTAAACAGGATTGGATATTGTAATCTATCTCGGAAGATAGCAACCAATCTTTAATAAATTCAAATTTTCTAAAGAATGAATCCTTTTGTAATAACAGATATTCTATAGTACCATTGCCAACACCAACAAGAGAAGAAAAGCTCAAATAAGCGGTTGATTCCTTCATTGATTAAATTTTAAAAGATGAATATTAGATATGAGAATCTATATATATATTATATATATATAATATGTATAATGATTAACTTTATTTATTATATAATGTACTTATGTATTGTTATATCAATCATTTTCTGGCTGCTAAGGCAACTTGAGTTGCAATTCTATTTAAGTCTTATTATCCTTCTTTGGTAACAATTCTTGATCCCTTTTTTAAGAGAGACTTGTTATCCTTCTTTAAAACTTTAATGGCTTCCAATTATTGAAGTAAATATCTAATGACTTTTCCAGATCCTGATTCATGTTTACCATTATCATTAACTGAACCAAACATATGAGTGAGATTTCCAACTCCCTGTTTTGTAAATTAAAATTTCATACCCAATGTCCTCTGACATAAATTTTACGAGCAAGTGCTGCAGCTCTAACATACATCCAATCTTAATCAATTGGTGAGGTTTCTTTTCCAAGACCTGTTTTGACAATTGAACCCCATTCTGGAATTTTGATCTTGTTATTTTTTTTCAAATATTCAGCATAAGCATGAATAAAATCTTATGCAGGTACGTCCTATTAAATTTAAATAGTTATTTGTACTTTCACTGTGAAGAATGGTGTTGACATTAGAAAAATTAAATTATTTTTTGAATATTTGCAAGATTTTAACTCATAAATAAAAGTATTTAATCAAGTTTGCTTAACTTTCTTTCAATTTTGTAATTTCTCAAATTCATATTACTTATGAGAAATTCATGATAAGAAAGCTATGATTTTTAAATCTGTAGAAATAACAATTAGATAATGAATCTAATAATCAAAAAAGCTAGAGCTCATCTTTTTAATAAATATAGATTATAATTTGATTACAAAATACTAAATTCTTTAAAATGAATTAGAATTCTAAAATTATTTTCATAACTAATAAATGGTGAAGTGAATAGGAAATTAGAAAAAAGGCTGATTTAATATAATTATCATTATTCTTAAATGAAGACAAAAATTAATTGTATAATAATAGGATATATAATTTAGTTTGAGTTAATTAAAGGAGGAAGTATGCTATAGATAAATGGAAACTTGGGAAGAGATAATGGTAAATGCTGCATAAATCAAAAAGATGAGAGTAACAGTAAGAGGACGGAGAGATAAATTTGAATAAATATTAAATTATAAAATTTTTGATTGTAAGGATCGGTATGATTGGGAGATATGATGGATAGAAGAAATAGTATTTAAAAGTTGATGAGATGATGTTAGTAATATTATAAGAAAATGGGGATAAATATTTATAAATTAATTACATACATAAGCATTTTCGATCCGTTTTTAAAAACATTAAATAAATAAATGCAAAAACTTGCTATCTTGACATTGGTTCTTGCTCTTGCAGCTGCCAAGTTTGTAGATACACATGCAAGCCTGGCTTAAATTAATGCCAATCCATTCGGAAATGTTGTATTGTCAGCCATCAAAGCCCACTTGTAAGCCTAAACACCAGCCAATGAAGTTAATATGTTATTGAACGGTGTTGCTGCTGGATTATAATAAGATTAAAATGACCACGACCATGCTTTTGAACTTGATACCACTACAAACAATAGAGTAAGAATATTAAACAATATAATAGATTGTTGAAGATTTGGAAAAGGAAATCTTGTATCACTAAAATCAAATTTCATCCAACACTTAATTGAGAGATGACACAATTGAAGCTTTGGCTGTTTCTGAAGAAGACATTAGAGTTACAATTTAAGACATTGCAACAAATGAAGCAACTTATGCTAGAGAAGAAGCCACAAGAAACTAATAACATGAAACCTTTGTTGCTAAGATTGCTGCCATTGATGATGTTATCGATGCTATTGATGAGGCTTCCAAACTCATCTAACATTTGAGCTTAGGTGCTTCATTTGTCTAAGTCAAATCAAAGTATGAAACAGTTCACAAGAGACTTACAGATAACACATCACACAGCCAACTCTTATAAGTAAATTCTTTTTTCTATTATCTACTTTAGCCAGTTGTTGTTGCTCTTACAGAATTAGCCACTCACGGTGTTAACTAAAAGGCCTTAACCAAGATTGCTTAATTATTGAGTGAAATCAGATAATAATTAGTCTCAGAGAAGGCTACTAAAACTGTAATCATTCAATCCAATAATAAAGGACGTTGAAGATAGATAAGCTGCACATTGGGCTGAATTCAGTGCTCATTTGAGTAATGAACACACCAGATTGGTTGAAAGAAAAGCTTAATTGGAAGTCTAAATCTAAGAATAAAAGGATACAATTGAAGATGCTTAATCTTGGATCGAATTCCACACTTTAGAATTAGAAAACAGTGAAGAAAGACTTGCTGGATAAGAAGCATGGTATGCAGTCTAATCAGAGATCTATGAAACCTAAACTGCTGAAAGGTATAATAAAATAATATCCTTTTTTTAGAGCTTCTTAAAATGAAATCGTTGATAGACTCTAAGAACACATCAGTGAGAAATTATCAACCACCGCCCAATACATCAGCAAAAGAGATTGATTTATTAAAATAAATAAATTACGAACAATAGTTCTTTATGCATTTTTAAGATTTTTATATATCAATCCATACTTAATATATTAAACAAAATGATATATATTAATAATATTCACCTATATTATTAGATAATAAAGAGACATTTTATTAATAAAAATACTGATTTAGCAAAATAAATAAATTATGAATATTGATTAAGGTATCAAATAATTCAACGGAGATGAGAGATAATACAAAACATCACTAATCACTTTTGATTCTCTCACACTTTATCCATCAATCAATAATATTGTTGAATTTTATTAGAACAAAGATCTTAAATCAATATATTTAGAACTTAAATAGATATACCAATCAGCTCAAATAGTCAATCTAATAGCATTTGGAATCACAGTTTCCCAATTCATGTAGTTTTTTGAAAGAGTTAATAAGCAAGAACCAAATTATGATTATTAACTGCATAATTAATTACGCAACTATTTCTTAAAGGTCAAAGAAACTAGATAAATAATCTCATAATATGCTGGAATATAATTAGATTGCACTCAAATTGATTTCATCCTTCAGCAAATGTTATTAGGATAAAATTTGAACAATACATTGACTTAACCAAAATCTAACAGATCTAATGAGAATCCTACCAATCTATATGATGAAAAAGATTAATACTTACAAACAAAAGATAATGGAATCTCTAGACCACGAAAACCCAATGAAGACTGCTGTTATATTTATTGAATATATTTCTTTAATTTTATTAAAATAAATTTATTTCCCTTTATAGTATATGTAAAATCTAAAAATGAAAGATACCATAAATTTCAAAGTTATTCTTCTTTTAATCATTTTAAGTATTCATTAATTACATATACATAGAGGAAACAAAGGTTTAATACTTCTTATTCAACAATCCTTGACTATTTATAGAAATTATCTATCTTTAGGTATAGAATATATTTTTAAAATACACAACATCTGTAAATTTTTATTATTATTTATCTTCATAACTCTATGTAAGAACTTTAAAATATATTATATCAAAAATAATTGCATATCATAGAATAAGTTTTTACCCATTTTTAGTAATAATCATTTGATTAAGTTATGAGAAATTCAATTCTCTAACCTTTATAAAAATTGACATTATTTAATTTTAGTTTCTCATAAGTTAGAGTGCATATCTAATAATATTAAGTTTTTAGCTAGAGCCTATCCCATATTTATCTTAATTTTAATCATAAAATACATTAATTGATTAATATCCAGTAAATTTTGTAATCGTGTATAATTATTGTAAATTTACAGAACTAAAAAATCTGCCATTCATACTTGAATATTTAAAAATTCATATTCTATTATAGCATTTTGAGGTTTTTAAAAATCAATGAATATGGCATTTAACATATAAAGTGAAAATAAATAATAAGATTCTCAAGTGATTATATTAAATAATATCTTCAGTTACAATGAAATTATACATACATTAGATATAAATTAGAGTAAGTAATAATAATAAGGAGTATATATTGAACTCCTAGATAAAAAAAATTGAATATGATGAAATATAGAATATGCATTTACATTTAAATTCTTGATTTAAAAAAGTTTAAATATCTATATGTTTGATTGGATCTTTGGTAATGGATGGAGGTTGTAATTTAAAAATAGAACAGAATTAGTAATAATGTATAGCAGATTAGGAATGACTTTATGTGAAGATTGATTTTTAATTAATTTAATGAGTGATTTAGCACAATTCAAAGAGTCTAGAAACCGTGGGATTGAAGAGTTCCATACTAGTTAAGACTTGATCTACTATATCATTTCGAAGAAGTAAAGCATTTAAGATGTAAATGAATAGATGGTTGGAAGAGTGGTTAGAGAGTGAACAAAAAGGACATGCATTAAGCAACTACTCTTGTGTGAATTCAGATCTAATTTTGTCTAAGCCAAATACTATCTTTAAGTATGATCCAATTCAAAGTCACATGTGGAATAAGATAATGCTACCAAATCTTTAAGAAGGAGTAGATTATGAAATTTTGGATAAAGCAACTTGGGAAATCATTGCTAGAAAGTCATAATATTTTTGATTATATAGATTCCACGTAACATCTATTGAACGAGATGCCATAATTATAAATGGAAAGAAACAAGTGAATGTCAATCTTGTACCTTTAAATTTGGGAGCAGTGTTTCCTTCTTCACTTCGCAAATTTAATGGAGGAAAAACAGTAACACTCATAAAGGGAGACTAGTATGTCGCTCGAACATGCAAATTATCCTCATTTATTGAATTGTTATCAAATACTTTATAGACAGTGTACGTAATTATCATAACACCATTAATAGTAACGGGTATCAATTTGTTAAACTTGATGGAATCAGACTCTATAAATCTCCCTTAGGAATGACTTTTGCAGAAATTGAAAAGCATATTTCTGAAGAAATTAAGTCTCTTGGAACATATGATGATGTAGTATTTGATTTTAAGGATGGTGAATATTTGGATCCAACTAAATATGAAACTATTGAAGATTGTCAAATAGCACCAGGTTAAATTCTTCTTGGTGATTTCAAAGAAATCTAAAAAAATTGGTCTATTAAACATCCTAATTTCCCTATGGAAGGAAAATGTGAAGGATGTTATAATTTCAAAGTATTACAGTTTCCATGCGATTGCAAAAAAGTTAGTTATTGTACAGAGGATTGTAAAAAAAGAGATGAAGCATATCATCTACCTAGATGTGAAAAGACCGATTCTGATGATGAGACTATGGATAAACTCTAAAGAAATGAAAAGTCTATGGATGGAAAGGTAGGATTAAAAAATCTAGGAAATACTTGTTTTATGAATTCAGGAATTCAATGTATTGGTAATACATTTCCAATAAGAGAATATTTATTAACTAATCAATATAAATAAGATGTCAATGAATTAAATACTTTGGGTACTAAAGGAGAATTAGCATCAAAGTTTGCTCATCTTTTAAGAAGAATGTGGTATGCTGATAAAACACCTATACCACCATTCTCACTTAAAAGAGCTATAGGAAAATTTTAACCGTAATTTTAAGGATTTCAATAACATGACAGTTAAGAATTGATTACTTATTTATTGGATGGATTGAATGAAGATTTATGTCGTATTAAATAAAAACCTTATGTGGAAAGAAAAGATTATGATGGCAGACCTGATTTTGAAGTTGCTAAAGAATCCTGGGAATAATTTAAGTTAAGAAACGATAGCATTATTGTTGACAATCTTTATGGTTAATATAAAAGTACTTTAAGATGTCCAAATTGCAATAAAATATCTATTACATTTGATCCATACTTGATGGTTAATGTAAGTATACCTTAAAATACAAACAAAAAATTAGAAATCCAATTTATTGATCCAAATTTATTATGGGATTGTTAGACTCTTATTTATAATTATGATAAAGCATTAGATCCTACACTTGGTTAAATATTACAATCTCCAGAAATTTAAGATAAAATTTAAAACATCAACCCTGCAGAATTAATTTATATTTGTACATCAGCTTACTAACATGATGATACAGATGAAAATGATAAAATGTCAAGTTTAAGGAAGAAATTGAAATACAAAAAATTATATATTAGAAAAGCTTTATTAACTGAACTCAACATTGAAAAAGAAAATAAAGTTTGTATTATGATACATGAATCTTTCAAATAAAATGCTTAGTATTAATGGAAAAGAGAAATTACTCCTGCTTTCAACTTCTATTTTGATAAAACCAAAACTAAACATGCTGATATACATAAATTCATATTCGATATTCATATTGGAGTCTTATCTACTTTTGATGGCCTCCCTAAATATTAAGGAAATAATTGGGCAGAATATTATGAAGAAAATATATTAGACAAGGTTTATTATTTAGAATTCAAATCCAATTAAAATTGGTAAGTTGAATGTGCTTTTTGTGATGCCAAATAATGTAATGATTGTGTATGTGCATATGCTCAAGATACTTCAATTGATAAATATTTATAAAAAGAACCTAAATTAGAAATTGAAGTATTTGTTGTTTGGAAGAGAGGTTTCAAATAAGCAAGTTCTGTTGAAGAGTTATATAATGATTGGTCAAAATATCAATAAAGAAAACTAACTGGTGTTGAAGAATTACCAAAATAAATAAATGATTAAGAATAGTAATTGGGAAATGAAGAAGCAAAACAATAGGAAAATTTATCTGATGAATAATAGGCTTAGAAATAAAATTTCAATACATGTGTTATACCTTTAGGACCTTCTATACCTACAATCTAAGCTACTAATGTTTAAGCTGGAACAGAAAAATCAATGAAATTGGGAGAATGTTTGAAATTCTCTGAATAACCAGAACAATTGGATGAAGAAAATACATGGTATTGCAATTAATGTAAAGATCATGTGTATATTATTATTTTTAATCTATTAGTCGTGCATTTAAAGTTATGGAAATATACAAAACACCAAAGATATTGATATTCCATTTGAAGAGATTCAAGAATTCTAACAAATTTTTCAAAAGCAAACTTGAAACATTGATTGAATTTCCAATTGAAAATTTTGATGTTAGAGAATTTGTTTAGAATCATAATTTGCCTTCAGATTTTCATGCTGAAGACCCTTAAAATCCAAGTATCAATTTTATAATTATTATTAGAACACAATAATCCTATTTATTATGATCTATATGCTATTTCTAATCATTTTGGAGGATTGGGAGGTGGACATTACACAGCCTTTGCTAAAAACTATTATGACAACACATGGTATAATTTTGATGACAGCTCAGTGTATCCCATTAGAGAGGAATCTGTTAATTAAACATTAACTACAAGTGCAGCTTATGTATTATTTTATCGTAGAAGAGAATGATATACAAAAAGCAAAAAATAAAAATATATATTTATATCAATCATATTATTTTCTAATCTGTCTCTGCATGTAATCTTAAAAATCATTATCCTATATTTCAATAAGTTTAAAGCGTTCCAAAGAGTCTTTCTATTTATTTTTCCTCTCTCTTAAATTATTATTAGTTGTTTTCACTCTATAACTTGGATTATTACTATCTGAAGTTGTTAATTATCTACAACTGTGTTATGTTCTTCTTCTATTTGACATTGATTCCTCTGTTTGGCAAGAGATTGATTATTATCGTTTGCTTCGGTTTAAATAATTCAAAGGAGATCTAGTAGCTGGGCACATGAATTTTATCAACTCCTGTTTCTTTGATTGCTATATGATGTCTAATTTTCTTAAAAGTTGAGTCTTTCGAAAAGTTCGAGAAAATGTGGAAGATGTAGTGGGTCTAGTCATCTATTCATATCGAGCTATTGAAGGGCGATGAGTTTAATAGTTATCAAATTATATCATATATATGTTTATTATAATTCATCTGCTTTATTGGTATTAATCTATTATATATTAAATATACTAATACATTGTCCATAAATTGGTGCTTTGTTTTGATAATTAAATTAGAATCCATTCAATTCAGCTTATGATGCATACAACTAAGGTTATTAATTCATTTAAGGAGCAATTGGAATCTATTTTTTCAATTCTAATTCTTATTTTTCTTTTTTCAAATCAATCATGCCTAATAAATCTGTTTAATTATTAGTGCTCTTAGGTTGAGTGGCAGAGACAAATTCACCAAAATTAAATTCATCATGTTATTCTTTTGGTTAATTATTGTTAACAACTTATAAATTAACTTATGGTGAATATGCAGCGACTTATGTTTTACCATAGTTTGAAGTTGTTTATTGTTGTTGATAATTATTTATTTAATAATTTTAATACAAATTAGATTAGTTTGAATTTTATTACTATTACATAGGATATAAATTTTATATGTTTTATTGTGCTTAAGGCTATTAATATAATAGTTATTAAGATTATTATTATTAATAAAATAATTATTAATTGTTTTATTAAGGAGTCTAATATTATCCAAATGAAACAGTAGTTTATTATTGTTATGCTACTGCTGGTGTAAAAATATCATTAGGCAATAAAGTAGTTTATGCTTTTTGTTGAGTTTAAACTTATGGAATAGGATTACTGATTGGAGTAGCTTTTTAAAATTATCCCCATTCATTTTAATTATTTTATTATTGTGATGGAGGTGGTTATAAAGGTTGTGCAATTTATGGTTATTATTAAGGAACTTATTATGGAGTATCAAATATGTCAAATATATTTGCTTATTGTTGTTATTATTATTATTACTATTATTATTATTATTATGGTTATTATTATTATTATTACGGTTATTATTATGGTTTAGGTCCTGGAACATCCCACTTTTCACCAGGTTTAGCTAATCTCATTACAGGTTCAGAAAATGGAGCTGCAGTTGCTTATTATTATTAAGGAGCTGCCCATTAAATCCCATTAAAACTTATATTAGCATTATTATTATTTCCATTATTATTATTATTATTATTATTATTATTATTACTAGTATTTTGATTTACATTATTAATATTATTATTTTAACCTTTGTATTTGTCTAAACCTCCTCCACTCTCTAAACCACCATAACTTGATGCTATCTGTAAATTGAATACTTACAATAATTTGTTGATTATGATTAATTGGATTCTTATCCATAATTTTTTGGTTTATTACCATCATATGAACTACTTCCGTAACCTTAATAAGATGTGTTACTTCCAATAGCTCCAACGCCGCCAGCAGCTTAAATTCTAAATTAACTTTTACCTGCTAAACGTTCTCGTATCTTTTTTGCACTCTCTCTTTCTTCTTCAATCAACTTTTCGTTGCTTAATAAATCAACCAATTGCTTTGTCTTATCACGAACTAATCATTATTCAATTATATACTTGAGAGTCCTTTGTCTGAGCCTTGTTCAACCAAAAAGAAATCTGAGAAACTTCTGATTTTGTAAATATTGTCTCTAAATTCTCCAACACAACGAGGTGCTCCATTCTTTGTTAAATACTCTATCATATTTAAAGTCTAGTATTTTAAAAAAGAATCATACTTTCAAAATCCGACGCCATTCTTTATTATCCGAATCAAGACGCTTCCATATGAATTTCATTATTGCATCACAAGATGTACTAATAATATTCAAAACAAATTCTTACTATCCATATGAAGCCTCAGCTACTTCTTAGAGCAATTTAGTAGGTGTATTCCAATTCTCGTTAGAAGTTGCCTCAGCTAACGTCTACTCTAATGGAGATTTGGTAAGCTTATCCTTGCTGAGGTAAATTGAAATTCATACAGTTATTAAGCTGCTTCCTTGATGGCTTGTAAATTCATTTAAATTAATTAATGCAATTATTATGTCATTGTGCAATCTAAATAAAATCAGATATAAATAGATGAAGTTTATTTTTAATGTTATTCATTCTCCAGCATTTACAAAACAGAGTAGAGTTTATTAAAGTTAACTCCTAGTATTCTGTTTTTGAAACAATAAAATTCCTAATTATTATATCTATATAACAACCACATCATAATAATTCAGTAATATAAACTGTACTAAAGAATTAATGCTGAGCTACTCAGTATTATAACAAATTAATAATATACGCAACAGAAAAGAGGGTAATAAATAATGAAATTTCTGATATATAGAAGACAGTCAAATATGAAAGATTATATTAACCTATGTATTTTGATTTGTTAAGGGATATAATGCAGATTTTACACAGACATTTTATAGTTATTCAGAAGCTAGGTTAGTAAATTTAAGAATAATTTGTTGACCTTTAAAATAAATTAGATTCCATATTAAGAATTGACAGTTTATGATTTTAATACTTTTTAAGAAAATTCAAGTACCCAAAATAAAAGAACAAAGCTGATAAAGTTAAGTAATTTTAGAATTAAGGAAAAAGAGAATTTAGAAATGAATAAGTATGGATGCTTTTTTTCTAAAAATTTATTTTTTTTTTCTTAAAATTATATTTAGGAAATTATTGATTCATTGTGTGTTTTTATCTTAACTTTATTCAGAATTTGAAAATTCATAAACGTTAATTTCTTAATATATATAAGAGATAATAATGATTAGATTTTATATTAAATATTCAGAAAAAATCTAAAATCTATTTATTAGTAAAAACAGAGATATTGATAAGAAATTAAATGGGTTTGAAATTTGATGTGATTATATTCAATTAAAATGAAATCCCATATGTATCTGAATGAAATATTTAAATTTGTTTGTTTCATTAAATTAGATCTATAAAAATTTAATTAAGTTTACAAGAAATTATGAATTATTTAGAATCTTTTTTAAGTTGAGTGTTTTATGTAAATTTAATCAGATATAATAACAATCAAAAATGTTTCATCTATTTAGGATTATGTTAATCAAAATGCAATGGAGTGAACATAAAAAATAATATCATAATTAATACTATATATGAAAATAAATATTCGTTTTTCAATTTTTAGCAAAAATTAATCCTCAGACGTATGTCAATAATAATTACAATAAATGTTAAAACTAACTCTTTGTGTATTGTTAGTGCTTGGCGCAACAGCCATCAATGTCTAATCATCCATCTGGACAAATCGTGACTAAAAAGCTCTTGCTTAAATCCACTCATCTGGTTGGGGTAAATTCATTTTGAATTATGCCGAACTTCATATGTAAACAGGAGGTATCCTTTCTGAACTCAACAGCGAAATTGAAAAACTCGTAACTATTTATCGTAACTAATTTTTAAGGTTGGTGAATTAGAAGAGGAATTAGCTGGAGTCCATCATGAATTCAACAGAAGAACAGACGTTCACAACAGAGAAGTTTCTAGACTTGAATAAGAAATTCAAGACAAGGAAAGAGGTATAATATAATTAGACGGTTTTTAGAACTCTTCAACGCTCATGATTTCTATGATAACGTCCTCATCCCATAAAGAGATAGATTTGCTGCCTAACTTGAATAATTATAAGAAAACATTGCCTAAAACAGAAGAGTACTTTAAGATGCTACAGTCAAAAGAGAAAATGATCATGAAACCTTTGAAGCTGAAGTTGTTGAACATAATGATGCTCTCGGTGCTATTGATGAATGCCTTTAATTATTGAGCACAATAGAAACACCATCTCTTGCTTAAATCAAAAAGGTTTAAAAGAACCTAAGCAAAATCCAAAACTCTTTGAAAAAGCATACCTAATTCCAAATCTTCGTTAAAGTCCTTTTGGAAATTACAGTTGAATCTAGCTTTGCTGATTAAGGTGCACTTAGAGATGTAATTCTAATAAATTAAATTTATAGATTATTGTTGCTTTTAATAATTTGAGAGTTGAATTAGTTGATTCACTCAACTAAATCACTGCTGATGAAGCTTAAGATGTTGCTGATTTTAATGCTTAAGTCATCTAATTAAACCAAGAACATGCTGAATTCTAAAGAGCAGTTGTTGTTAAGAATGCTGAAATCGAAGCTAATGCCAGTACTATCTCAATTTCTAATCAATTTAGCCAAGATTGAATAAACTCTTGACCTTATCGATGAACTTGATGCTGATTTGGCAACCCTCAATGGATAATTGTAGGCTGAAAACGATGACTATGCTTTTGCCACTAATGTCTATAATGCCACAGTTACAGAATACACCAAGGAAATCAATGCTGCCAACTAAGCCTTAGAATTGCTCAACTAACCCAGATTTACAGATTACGTTAAATCATAACTCAAGGGAGCATGATCTATTAAAATAACATCAATCAAAAGTTATCATTGTTCTTCAAATTTCCTTTTTAATCATTTTTTTTAGTTAATATCATTTATCTACTCTTCAAATAAGTCAAACATATTCGTTTATAAACTAGATCTTTTTTCTTAAAGATTAATTTTATAATTACACTCAATTAAGTTATAACTATATAAATTGCTTAATTTGTATTTTATAGGATTAATTTTTAATAAATCAAACAAAAAATACATTATTTCAATAAGGTTAAAGAATTCATTAATTTAAAGAAAAAAAAAGAAGAATTTAATTTAAGTAAGACAATTATTATTATAAATTAAATAGATATCTATAAAAAGTAAGTCAACTAATAATTCATATATAATAAATCTTTAATTTAAAATAGAATAATAATTTTTCACCTAAGTTAATTAAATCTATCACTTTTAAGTTATTCTGTTTTATGTTAGAAATTGAAAACAAGATTCTTAAATAAAAAAATAGGATTAAAGATTTTTGATTTCTTCTATTTAAAATTATAGCATTTTCTTATCTTAATCCTTTACTTTATTGAGATTAATAATAATAATATGTTATAGGATGTTCTAGAATTAAATTGGAGATCAAAATTATTTAATTTAATTTTTATTTAACGAATTATTATATGCCAATGCAAATTCCTAAAGACATAGTCAAGCTTTAATTTGATTATTAAAGTTTAATTAGTAAATATTAAGGATTAGAATAATTATGTAAGAAGTAAGCAAATGATTTGAATTAATTAAAAAAGCAAAATGAAAATATTAAAAGTAATGTTGAAAATTAAGTATGTGATAAATGCAAGAAATTGCAGAATTAAATTGATCAATAAAAGTAGGAAACAAAATTATTGTAAAAAGAATTTGATTAATTATAAAATACTCTGAATTTAAAGAAAATATAATTTGATGAATTTCGTGAATAAGTCTAAAATGAAATGGAGAATAGGATTTTGTAATTTGAAAATTTAAATTAAATAACTCTTGACCGGTTAGATAGAGTTTAGAAAGATAATTCACTTTTTGATATTTTATTAAAAGAAAGAAATTTAAGAATTGAATAATTAAACTAGATTATATATAATTAAGAATAACAACTACAATAAGAAAGTTAAGAGGATAATACTTGGAAAAAGAAATTTATTAAAATAAATAAAGATTATCATAAACTATTATCTGAATATAATTCTATAAAAGCTGATTTAGATACAATGTATGTGAGTTAAAATAAATGAGTTAATATTATGTTCATAGAAATATTATACTAAAATTAATTTATTCACAAACCAATAATCAACATTAGAATATTTTATATTGACACTTTAAAGTTCTATGATTTTTAGCAAAACCACTTCAAAACAAGAAAAAAAATATAATTTTAATTTTCTACTTTTTAAATTATTATTTGTGAAGTATTTTAATCAAATAAGATATTATTCTGTCTTAAAAATACAATTTAAGTTAATCTGTTGATTACATATTAGTTTGTTTTATGTATAACTCTTTTATCAACTCAAACCAAAAATATTTTTTATAAAAAATACAAGAATTAAAGATATATGCAAATGGTCTCTTAGCTAACATTTTTTTAGATTCAATAAAAAGTAAAAATAATCAATTAAATATACTAAATTGAATACCGTTCTATCTTCTCATATAATTATTAATTAAACTATTAAAAGCAATTGATTAGTTAAAAATATATAAGAATAAATTTTTCATAATTACTCAAAGTCATCTTATCATGTATAGATATTTAGAAAATAAACAATGAATCATTTTTCTAACTCTCAAATATATAAGGAAATTATTTTAAGTATTAAATTTAAAAAGAAATAGAATAAAGATTTTATAATTGTATTTCATTATACATTTACTTAAGTGATAAATTCTGGTTTTTTGAGCATATTCCAATATTATTTAAACTTTTAATAACGATTAAACTTTAATTATTACAATAGTATTCTCTTATATTCTATTTAAAATTCACAAAATAAAGATTTTGATATTTCATAAGCATAAATTTACATAAGTGCATGTATAAAAATCAAAATTTTTTGTTTACTACTACATATAATACATAAAAGAATTACATTAAATAGTTTGAGATATAAAACGATCGTGTTCATCATATATTAATGAGTATGATTGTTTTAATTTTTAAATAAAAAAATAACAAAGATTTTAATTAATGAAGGGATAGGCTGAATAATAGAAGGGAGCAACTAAGACAGTCAAAAAAGTTAAAACCACAAACAAAAGAGCACCTGTTAGGTAGAATTTAGCATTTAAATTAGATTATGGGTTAAGGCTGTATTTACAGGTTTTAGAAGATCAAAGGTTTAATAGAATGAAAACTAAGCATTACTCAAAATTGAACATGTTAATGATGTTGCTTCAAGCAGATTCTATTGGGGAAAAAGAGTTGCATTCATTTACAAGGCTCATTCATTAAAGAATAACACAAAATTCAGAGTATGAATTATTTTCATTCAGGCAATTTGGGGACGTATTAGCAAATCTCACGGCAGCAATGGAATTGTTACTGCTCGTTTTGGTAGAAATCTTCCTCCAAGAGCTATTGGATCAACCCTCAGAGTGTTCCTTTATCCCAACAGAGCTTGAAAATCACATATACAATATACAATAATACATTAATCAATTTTTTAATTTGAAGTTAAAACCCAATAGTTACTTGATTTCAATGTTTTTCTTTCATTTTTTATCATTATTTCAATTAAATAAATACAATTGAGTTTTAGAAATAAAAATGAATAATGAAAATTAAGAAAAAAAATGGGATTATTAAATAAAAATTATTTTATTAGGAGCTTGTGGCACAGGGAAAACTAATTTTGTTTCAAAAATTTGCAGAAATTAATTTGATATAGAGTCACATTCCACTATAGGAATTGAATTTGGAGTTAGAGATGTAATAGTTGAATCTCATCTACTTCGATTATAATTATGGGATACTGCAGGTTAAGAAAAGTTCTTAAGTATGACTTCAGGATATTTTAAAAATGCTGCTGGAGTGTTTTTACTGTATGATATCACAAAAAAGGATAGTTTTGATCAAATATAGGTAACATATTGAAATTATCTCCAGACTTGGCTTAAAATGTGTAAATAATATTTAGATTAATATTGCGTGTTGTATTTAGTTGGGAATAAAATTGATCTATAATATTTAAGAGAAGTCAATCGATCATCTGGTTAAGGTTTTGCCTAAGTAAATTAATTGCTTTTTGAAGAATGTAGTGCAGCAAGTGGAGAGAAAATGGAAGATATTTTAAAGGAAATGGTATCAAGTATTTGTTTCTAATTACATTTTAGATATATATCAAATATTAATGATGAATGAAATTTAGGTTGAAAACCCTTAATCAAAATCATCTTTATCAATAAAATCAAATTAAAATACTTTAAACTCTTGTTGTATCTGAATGTATATAATCATAAAGGTGATATTAATAAAATTTAGTGAAACAATAATAATAACACTATAATTAATTATATATTTTAATTTAATACAAGTCTGGAAATTATGATATTTTCAAAATGTTATTTCTTTAGACTATCTAATATTGTATGATTTCAAATCTTTATTATTTATAATTGTTCAAGTGATATATTATATAATTGCTTAAGATATATACAACATCTTAAAATAGAGAGATAAGTATATACATATTTTTATATAATTAATAAGGTTAACTACTTTAATATCTCAAAAAACCTATAAACATATAAAAATTCTTTATAATATAATTTTTTATTAATTATCAAAGGTTATTGAACTATTTGGAAATTCTAGGCATAGACCTATAGGGCAGGTTATACAAATTTACGTACTGTTTATAGAAAAAATTTGATTCTCAAACAAAAATTGTTAAATCAAAATAGCAAAGGCATTTTCATTATTATTGTCTTCCTCTAATCTTCAAACTCGAATAACGTTAATAATTTAAATGAATTAGCATAATAGAAAATAGAATAAATGATTATATCAAAGAGATTTAAAACTGTTATATATTAAACAATAATTCAATTATGATTTATTTAAAGTTATCTAAAACAATTTAAGGAAATAATTCAAATTTTGTAAATAATTAAAAGACATAGAGATGTTATGAAATTGGAATATATATAAGTAAAAAAATTTTAAATTAAAATTTAATTAGAATTCAAAACTAAATAAACACTTTTAGATCTAACAATAAAATACTATTCTAAATAAAATTGAATATATAAAAAATGATTTCTAAATAATTGAGAATACTGGAGTGATTCAGGAATTTTTAATTAATAATGCTAAATGTAAGTGTTGTAAACTTTAAATGGAATAATGGATTATGTAATTATGTAAAGTTAAAATTTAATGTAATATACAAATGAAAATTATGAATTTTAAATAATAAAATTCAATTTATAAGTATAAAAATTAAAAAACCAAAAAAAATTACTTGATATTAGCTTCATTTTTTTTACATTATCACTTATTAAATAAGTAAACAGGATTTTAAAAACACTAATATCCATTAATACATTTTATTAGTTTAAAATAGATTTATCACAATCAATTGTAAATATATCATTAAATTTCATTAGTGTGATGGAAATATTATTTATTTATTATTAGAGTTAGGGGAATTAATATTTAAATTTTCTCTTATTACGGATATTTTTTCATTATTGCTTTCACTTCTATTAGGAGTTTCAGTAAATTTATCTACAGATATAGAATCATTTTTTTTATCTTCTAATTCATCATTTATATCATCTTCCTTATTCTTTACTTCCCTTTGTATTTAATTACCACTCTTAATAAGTATTTTATGTTCTTCTATTTTTGGTGTATCAGCTGGACTTAGTAATTTATCTCTTTAAGTATCTGAACTTGTTGGTAAGTCATAGAATTATTATTTTATTCCCAAATTATCAATATATTCAAATTTATCAAAGTGAGCATACTTAAATAACCATTCATGAACTGGTCTAACATCTTAAAACTAAAATTTGTAATTAAATCTAATACTTGAGAAAGCAATTTCAAAAAAGGTATCAACAGAGTTAATTCCTAATCTGTTTTATCTTCATAATAATTTAAAATATGTACAGCATTCATAGGTTAAAGCATGAAAGAATTTACTGAGTTCTAATTATTTTAACATATATTATACATCAATTAGAATAACAGAATCTAAATTTCTTTTTAATAAAGAAAGATCCTTTACAAGAACACCATTATAAACTGTGCAGTTTTCTCTAAATAATCTTAAATCAACTAAACCAAGAGGATCTAAAAAATCAATAACAGAATTCGCATATTCACAGATGCTAGCAGTAAAAATGATAAGCTCAAAAAATTTAGAGGTTTCTTTAATAAATTCTTCTGCTCCTGGTCTTATATTAACATAAATTTTATATTTCTAATCTTTCATTGTAACCTTTTTAATTTAAGACATACTTCAACTATTAAATCATTTATTTTCATTGGTTCGAACGAACTGTGAACCAGAGTTTCATCTAAATCAATTATTAATGTTTTTCTCCCCTAATCTAATCACAAAAGTACTTTAGATCTTTCATTTTATTATGGAATATCAATAGGATTCTTTATCTATTCATAACTTTATGATTTAGTTTTTCGAAACTTGAGACACTTGCAAAGCAATTAGATAAAAGAACTAGTTTATTATCTCATATTTTAATTAATATTTTTGAAATAAACTATAATCATTTATTCAGTGTAATTCTAATATTAATATCTCTTTATCTCTAACTCTAAATGTTGTTGTTAAATGTCTGGAATTTTGATAATATGAAACATTAAATATTACAAAAATTACTTAATGAATAAAACGATAAATAAAATTATAAAAAGTAATTTCAAAAGATTAGATTTAACTTAAAAAAATGTTTTATAATTTATAATTTCTAATTCAATCATCTTCTAATCTCTGAATTAATGAATTCAATCCATATTTTTAATTGCATAAACTAAACAGAACTTTTGATGTTCTCTAAATTCAAAGAATATTATAACAAAATGTAATTTAAACATTTTGTTTTTACTTTAATCATTAGTTAGAAATCAATATACACACTTTCAGAAGAAAAATTATAAATAACCTTTTATTGTTATTTCAAACATATTTTAAAATGTTTCACTTTATTAAATAAGGTTTAGTTTCTGAATTACATTTATGAGTTTTCTTTTGGAGAGTCACTTCAATAAACATTTATTTAAATTATTTTATTTATTATGAACGCTAAATCAAAAAATTAATATACAATTTAGTCAAAAACTAAAAAATGTTCATTTAATATCCAATATTTTACTTAATATCTTTCTAATTTACAGCAACGATATGAGATAAAATCATGCTTATTTAGATAAATAAACAAAATTAACTAGAAATCGTCTATTGATATATAAATTCATTATTTTTGGATAGGAGAAAATAATAAAAAAACTGTAATCTAATTTTTTAGGTATAATAATAATATAAATTATTACAAATATTTATTATTGTTTGTAAATCAACATGTCAACAAAAAATAGCACTTAAATCAAAATATCAGTTACTACTTTCACTCAAGAAAAATCTATCACAAAATATATTATAGTTGTAGAATGCAGCAATCAAAAATGGCAAATTAACAAAAGGTATAATAAATATACTTCAATTACAGATATTCAGAAGTTGAAGAAATTCATTATAAATTACACGAATTATTTAATGATCTACCTTAATTTCCAAAAAAATAATTATTTCATTTAAATCGAAGTGAAATTGAGTTCAGAATGTAATAATTAGATAATTATCTAAATTAATTGTTAAGAAGAATAGAAATCTTGAACTCAGCTATTTTTAGAGACTTTTTAATAGTAATATATTTTTCCTAAGCAGCTTGATCAATATGATGAATTCTTACATCCAGTTTAAATATAACACAGGATTTTAAATATGAGTGTGAAAGATATACATGAGAATGATAATATTACATTATTATTACTATATGACTCTAGTATGATGGCTAGAATTGATACTTACATAAATAATATTTTGGAATCAAAAAAACAATCTCCCATAAGTACATTGATTTGTTTTACTCAGAATGATTTCAAATAAAAACTATTTAGTAAAGAATTCTTAAAAGAGTTAACCTGTATGAGTTTTAATAATACAGAAAATGCTTTTGCTGTAGGGTACAACTATAAATTCCTATTTCAATAGACTTTCATCAGGATTAGTTTATTATTATAGATTAGATGAAAAATACACAATTGATATGGAAGAGCAATTTTAGCTTGCCTAAACTAAAATATCAGGATGTGTAGTAATTTAAAGAGAAATTTATGTTATAACAAATAATTCTTTGATGATACAAAATACAAAAAAAATATAAGAATAATAAGAAATTCAAATTGGTTAACATGATTTAATCAATATAATTTATAATTCCACCAGAAATCTTATAGTTATTGCAAATACTATTGGAGAAATCTATTTATGTTAAGTTCCTTTTGTAAAAATTGATCTCAAGGTTCCTACCCATTCTACTCAAATTATATAGTTATTGATAGATAATGAGAGAAATTATTTAATGGCTTTGAATCATGATCCAAGTCATATTATTATTTTTGATTTTGCCAAAGGACTTTAAAATGGATTTGCATAAATAAAAACTAATATTGAATTAAAAAATAAGGTAACTAAAATTAATAAATTTAGAGCCTATGTTTTGAATGGTCTAAGAAAAGGGGAGAGATATTCATAGGGAATGAAGATGGTACAATATCAATTTGGCATGTATAAGATTTATAACTATTTTGTAAGTTTTATATCATAATTAGATGTATTTAAGGCTCATTCTAAAAAGATTAACAAGATTATATGGAATGAAAATAAATCATTTCTCCTGACCGGAAGTGATGATGAATCCTTAAAATAATGGTATTTGCCAAAGAAATGGAGAATAGGTCAAGCTGACAATTTCTCAACTTTTTGATTTATATTATTTTAAATTGCATGTTATCTATAAATACAATGGTGGAAGTAGATGAATTACAATAGCTCAGACCAAGTAAGTTATTGTGTAACTCATTAAAGCAGAAAAAAAGAGGCATATTAAGAGTGGGTTTTTGAATTACGAAGAAACTATAAAAAAAGGCGGTCACTTCATGTAATCAATCTCTTGTGAACAATTCCATCCATATCAAACTTTTTCTTGGGATTCAAAATCAGAGGTTCCAGAAGTCTTTTAGTTGAACAAACCTTTAGAACAATAAAATTTATTGGGATCCATGACACATTTATAACCATCAAATAAGCCATTTGACTTAAACTTTGAAATTCCAAGAATTAGTGAACATATGTCCATTTCATCATTTTTGACTCATAGACCATTAGCAGAATCAAAATTGATTCCAACTCCTTAATTGACATAAGAAAGTGAAACAAATACTTCAAAAGAATTGAGTTTTTTTGAACTTTTATAAGGTACAAATATAAAGAGACCAAAATATTGGGAAGATTTATGTATTAATAATTACAATTTAGGTGACGATTAAATGAATAGCTAAGCTGTTGAATTGTAGCCTATTTAAATTAAGTAAAAACTTGATTGCATTTTTTAATTAAAGTCTTAAGGATTGCTTATTATTTCATAGAAATAATATATATAATTTATAATTTAGATGTTATTAGTATTTAATCTATAATATTTAGGGTTTTTAAAATGAATATTTTGTATTTGATATAGATCAATTGTCTTATATTTAATAATAAACAATTTATGTGGAAGATATGACTAGTTTATAATAAATAACACAAAAATTCATTGAGCTTGCAAACTATATTCAAAGATTAAGATTTTATTTATTAACACCTTCAAACACAATATTGAGAAGTAAAATAAATACAATCTTATAATCATTTGTTGATGAATTTGAATAAAAAATACTTCAGATTACAATTTTAGATGAAGATATGACAATTTTGCATTTCTAAATTTATACTAAGCATTTAAATAAGTAAATAAAAACAATATTTGATATATTTACAGCTGATGATTGTAATTTAGTTAATAAAGCATTATATGATAGAATTATACAGATTAATTAAAGAGATGAATTTTTAGTCAAAGCATTTTATGAATTAAATAATTTTTAATTAGAAATCTTTGCAAAAGGAATTAATAGTCAAGATGTAGAATTACAAATACCTTAACATTTTCCTTCATAGTTTTCTTCAACATATGCAAATACTGTGTAAAGTCTTGCCTTAATTACATAGTTAAAAGTTTTAAAAATTTAACATGTTGAAGAAATTTTAACTATTTGTTAAGTATCAGAATTGTAATTGTAATCAAATCTAAAATAAAAGAATCAATATATTTAAACCATGTATAAATTAAAAGAATAAAATCTTAAAGAAATTATTAGAAAATATCAAATATTTATAACTGAAAAAGAATAATAAGAATAAATAAGAAGAAAAATAGAATTTTAAAGAATACAAATGTAAGTGAGAATCTAAAAATAGAAATATCTAGAATCTCAACAAGCAAAATAAATATCTTAAAAAAATCAAAAAAATGAATTACTAGTTTAAATTGAAGTAAATAGAATTAATAGAAAATATAATAAATTAATTGAAAATTAAGAAGAAAGGAATTTATAATTAGAACAAGAATTAAATGAAAAGAAAAAACTTTAAAAAGAAAAAGAATAATTATTGATGTAATTAGCAGAAATTGGTATTAATATTTAAGATACAAAAAAAAATAAAGAAATTTCAGTGGAACTTAATCCTACTCCTATCTAATTAATGACAAAAAAAGCAGTTGATATACTAATAGAAGAAACTCCAAATACATAAAATTTAGAAGAATAATTATTAACTGATAACTTAATAGAATAAATTGATGATAATCATATTGTTGAAGAGTAGAAATAGGAGGATTCTGGGGAAAACCCTTAAATAAAATAAGAAAATTAGTAATAAAAATTTGAAGAAGAATTATAAGATAATTGCTTATATTCATTTCAATTATAATTAGAAGTTTGTATTGGAATGCATGCTAGACTACATAATCAATTAGTTAATAAGTCAATTCATTTTTTATTATTTGAATAATTGAACTTTTTATAATTATGGAATAATATCAAAAAATATTATTTTACAAGTGATGGAGATTTTGTTGATTGTAACATTTTCTAATTAATTGATAATGAAAATAATTTTATTCCAAATTAATTGACAGAAATTGATATTTTCCCAAAATTAAAAAGTAAAAGTAAACTTGCAAGAGAAAGACAAGGATTTTATGAATGTTAAATATCTGATTAACTTTAAATAAAAATAGAATCAAAAGCATAATTACTCAAAGCTTGTTTTACAAACTCAATACTTTAATAAATACTAATATTTTTTGATTAAATTATTAAATTAAGATATTGTTCAAACAATCTAAGAAGAAATTGGAAGTATATATAATATATCAAAGATCCTAAAATAGCAAATAGTTATGGAATGTTACGTTATTAAATGTAAACCTTTATTGACATTTACTAAAATTATATATTTTATGATGTTTTAGAATCAACTTGGAATGACTTTAAATAATAGTTAATAAATGCAAAATCAGTTGATGAAATTATTAATGTAGAGGGCAATTATCTTAATAAAATTTTAGAAACTACTTTACTAAAATCTGATAAAAAGATTATTAAAGAATCATATAATCAATGTTAATAAATGATCAATCAATTTATTTAAATTGTAAAATATAGAAATTATTTTAATAGTTAGAATTTTAATACAATTTTGGACTCATTTAAAAATAGCCTCCTGATATTAGTAAACTAAGTTAAAATTTTAAAAAATAATCTGACTTCTTTAGTAAATTTATCACTTGGCTTAAGGATCCTACTACTTTTGATAGACCTGTTTGATTTTATTGAGGATTATTTTTTTTTCTTATTTGAAAGTAATATTATAAATAGAAATCATTTTCTTCAATATTTATTATATAAAATATTTTATAATATGATTCATATATTATGATATAAAAATTGATATAATATTCAATTCTATGAAAATTTCAATATTTTATTGTTTAATAAATACTTATCAAACCTAAAAAAAATTGAGTAAATCACGAAAATGTGATATAAATTAATATATAAATTATCTGTTATTAATTGCTATCATAATTAACTCAATTAGCAAGCAATTTTCTCTTAAGTTGTCCTAACTTTGATGAGATTAGATCAACTGCAACTGCTACAACCTTCTTTTATTTAATTCTAAATGTGTTTTATAAGATTATACCTATTGGCTGTGTCAGTATCATATTCATTTTTCTTAAGTCTACAATCAGTTTCTCTATTTTCCAATTCTCTAGTTTTAGCAGCAATTCTTGAATCAACTTCAAATTTTTCATTTGATGCCTATTAAATTCTAGTTGATAATGACTCAACCAGTCCTAAAATAAAATTATTTGATATTACCTTCCATATAGGTTCTATCTTAGCTTGCTTATACTAATTAATCTGATAATAATGTTTAAAGTAAATCAAAATTACCAGATCTAAGAGCTTCTGCTTAATCTTCTCTAATTCTTTCAGATTAAATATAATTTTCAATTTATTTTAAGATAGACAAAACTTTTCTAGTCAAAACTTCTGCTTATGATGGTTCATCTTATGCTTTGGTAGCTAAACGACTCATCATTTCAAGCATGGCTCTATAGCCTTCTAAATGTACCTAGAATAATGTTGTAATTAACATGATGCTTTAATTTATTGACTTTAGCGGCAACTTAAGTAAATGATGTAAATTATTATCCTTAATCCTCAGAATCATCAACTTCAGATTAATCATATTTGAAACTGTATGTCTCTTACAAGAATGAGGGTTCAGGTTTTTCAAATCTTTTTCTATTTTTGACAAGTACATCTAAATAACTATTGAAATATCCTTTGACTTAATTAACACCAAATAATGCTTATTCCAAATTATCTAAGATTACTTAATAAGTAATAGTTTCTGTCTCTCTTTTGTGAGTTTAATAGTTAAGTTCTGCTTTAAGATCATTAATTTCGTTATTTTTTCTTTCTAGACTTGCTACTGCTGACACTTTTTAAGGATTTAAACTATCTAATTCACTTTTAAGTGTTAAAGAATTGACAGTATTTTAATTTATTTGATCTTTTAAAGCATTTATATCAATGTCACAATTTTATGTAATTCTTGCGATCCTTTTATCATCTCTTTCTTATTCATTTTCAAGTGTGGTTTCTAAACCTTAAACCATGTCAATTAGATTAGAGACTACAGGATCGCCGGTTTGCAATTCCATCAAAATGGTTTGTAATATTGTTTAACCAAAGTTGGAGTTCTATAACTCCTCTACTTATTTATCAAAATCAGCAGCAAAGCAACCAAGAATAAGAAGGATTGGAAGTACAATTGAAAACTTCATTATCAATATTAAATATATTATAAGAATCCGTTTTTATTTGTTTTATATTATGACAATAAATATCAATCAAAATCTAATATGGTAAACATAGATTTTGGTTTCCATATCAAATCTCATTTCAAAGATATCAATCCATTCAATTATAATTGCTACTTATGCATTTCTCTTATTATTGTTATTATTCATCTTTATAAGGACTTAAAACCATTCATTCTATTAGTATCACTTTATATCTGATCCAAAATTAGATATTTCGATTATTTAATTATTAATACTCTTATCAAGTAAATAATAAAAATCTTTCTTTCTATAATCTTCTATTAAAACTATATTTAAATCAACCAAAAATCTTAATAATCATATGTTTGTTAATAATAGTCTCTTTTGTTATGTTGAGAATTCGTGTTCTCTTCCATTAACAAGCGTTTATAACTAAATTTTTAGAATTAAAAAAATATATCAACTAAAGAGTAAACAAAATTACTACATTTTATGATTTGAAAGACTTTAACAATTAAATAGAAACTCTATAAATAGGATTGTTTTTCATAAAAAGAGTTATGATGATTTGAGAAAAATGTAAAACTTTCCTTAAAAAAATATTCATTAATTCATATGGCTGAGATTATTATTATCCAAATTAAAACAATCGCAAAGTTTATAATTATTGAAAACTCTCAAACCTCTCTTATTACACTTTTCAAAATAATTAAGACTTCTTCCTATTTTATTCATATCATAATAAAGTTAATTTTTTTAATATTAATATTACCTTCCCTCCTTTCAAGTTGTAATAATTAATTCTTCCCAATTTAACATTTACTGTAATAATTTATCCTTTAAAATATTCATTAGAAATAATTCAAATAATCTTTAATCTTTTACATTTTTTTAATTGAACATGATTTATTCTTCCAGCATGTTTCTTATTTGTTAAGAAATAAAATCAATTTCACAATTTGAAAGTTGTATTTATTGTTGTTTATTATCTTTTTTTCAAAATTTTGTTAATAAAATTATTGAGTATCGAAATATATCTATATTTAATATTATTAGATTCCTTAAATTTCATTTATCATATGGAGTAATTAAAGTGATATTTGGATATTTTATAGTTATATTTTTGAATTAACTTAGGTTTCTTCAGTAATTTAAAAGTATTAAATTTTGAGGAGATGTCATACATTAGATTTGTTATTTTAGACTTTTATAGGATTGATTAAATAATTAATAAATTAATTGTATATATTTGTGATGTAATATATTAAATTAAGTTTAAATATATGAAAGTTAAAAATTAAAAAGAACCCTAAATAAGTCTTCCAACAAGATCTGAAAGTGTTTCTAATACATAAGTGATAGATTTAAAATGGAATAATGTAACTGTGACTTTAGTATAAAATTTATATTTATACAATAGAGTTAAGAATTTAAGAAAAAAACTCATGTTGGAGAATCTGAGTATCTTCTTAATAAAGAATAGAATAAAAAGTATATTTTGTAGAACGTTACAGGGTATGCTTTGAGAGGGTAATTGACTGCAATTCTTGGTCCTTCAGGAGCTGGAAAAACAACATTAGTTGCATTATTAAGTCAAAGATATAAAAGAAATAATAACATTAACATTAGTGGAACATTTTTAGCAAATAATGGAGAATATGATTAGTTTACGGATTTTGGAGCATTTGTAATGTAGGATGATTTATTAATGGCAACTCTTACAGTCAAAGAAACATTATTATTTTCAGCTTCTTTGAGATTGAAAGGCTCACTATTAGATAAGATACATAGAGTAAATGAACTTATCAAAGATCTAAATTTAAATTTGTGTCAAGATACTTATATAGGTGATAGAATGTTAAAAGGGATATCTGGAGGAGAAAAGAAACGAACAGCAATAGGTGTTGAATTAGTGTGTGATCCTCCAGTTATTATTTTGGATGAACCAACATCAGGATTAGATTCATATACAGCTTTTATTTGTATGAATATCTTAAAGAAAATTGCCTTAAAGTATTAAAGAACCATTCTTTTCACAATACATCAACCAAGTTTTGATATTTCATCACTTTTTAATCGAGTGATAATTATGAATAATGGATAAACTGTTTATTAAGGGAATGCTGATTAAATTATTGGATACTGTGAGTAGATTGGATTGCATGGATTACCATATTCAAATCCTTTGGATACTATTATGAATAATCTAAATCCTATATACAATAATTAATAATAGTTGGTTACATATGCAAATTATTAAAGATATTTGGAATTAGATGTGACTAGTTACACAACATAGTAAAATGGAATTATCAAAAGAAAAACTTAGTCTACTTTAGGTTAAGAGTTTAAGATGTTGTTTTGGAGAGCAAAAACTAATTTTTGGAGATCACCTACTCTATTAAGAGCAAAAATTATAGCAGCTTTTATTTTATCTATATTTATTGGGAGTCTTTATTGGAATGTTGGTCATGAGATGCCAAATCAATCACCTGAATTATCTAGTTACTCAGATGTTACTAAATTTTTATAAAACATGAATGGAGCATGTTTTATGGGAGGAACAGGAGCATTCTTTTCAGCTTTACATCCTATGATGATGTTATGTAAGTTAATGATTAATGTTAGTTCCTGTTGAAAGAGATATCTTCTTGAAGGAAGAGAATACAAAATTATATAAAATATTTCCCTATTTCATAACAAAAATATTGGTGGAAATTCCATCTAATATTTCTGTTTCAATAATACTGGCCTTAATTCTATATTGGGCTTTTGGATTCATTTGGGAGGTTGCAAAAGTGATCTAATTTATACTTATTACTATAGCTGTATCATTAAGTGGAAATGGAATAGGAATGTATTCAATTGTTTTAAGTTATTAAGCTTTACAGGATGTCTATTTCCTGATCCAAAGAGAGCTGCTCAATTAGGACCTGTTATAATGTTGCCAATTCAATTATTTGGTGGTCAATTAGTGAATTTGTAATCAATTCCAAAATGGATTAGTTGGTTCTAATATGTTTCAGTATTTATTTTTAATAAACACTTAAGCCCTTCAAATATTTTTTGGAAGCCTTTGGAAGAACACAACTGGAAGATGTAGAATTCAAATCAATCATCAGACAAGGTGATTCTCAAACTATTGTAATGATTAATCCTATGGAATATTATGGAAGAGATTTTGGATTGTGGAATAGTATTATTGTATTATTTGGAGTGGCGATAGGTTTTCATATTTTAGCTGTGATAATTTTAAAGTTATTAGTTAAAAAGCTGAATGTATGAGAATGTTCTATTTGTACAATATGTTTTTGTTATGAATTTACTGTAGGTTGCTCCTTCTTTATTTAAATTATGTCTTAAATTGATTATATAAAATGTGTTCTATACTTTTCACTACTTCCATTCGTATTTGGAAGTGAAGTCAAAATATCAAAATCTCAAGATGTTTTCGATGACTCTACAAAAGGGAAGAGTTGCAAAGATAAATGTAAAAATAATGATGACTATGATCGATGTTATAATGATTGTAAAATCGAAAAGTAATAACCAATGATACAGATAATAAGCATAACTTGTATTGTTTTAGGTTTCATGTTCATCCTATTTATTATTTGGAAGCGTAAGTAAGTCTTAAGATTGTTTCGCTGTGTCTTAAACAGAAGGTCAATAATGAGGGAGTCATTTTTAAATAATGCTATCCTAATAAAAAACAGTAATGTTTTGTTGAATCAATTCAGGAAAGTGGCAAAAATACTTAACTAATCCAAAAATGAATTGATTTTTACTTAAAATGGGAAGCTCCACAAAGAGGAGGATGTATAAATAATGTGTAAGATTAATGAGAAAGAACAATACATTGCAATTTCTCTCTTAGGAAATGATAAGTATGGCACATGGAGTGGTAATGGAGTTACTATTATTGATTTTAACAATTAGTTTAAAATTTGGTTTGTGAAAGATTATGAAGAATAGCAAGAAGCAAGACAATCAGGATTGTGGGAACATCTCATATACTAAGGGGAATTTGATGAAGAAGTAAAGGCTTTTAGTGGATAATGGCATTATGATGGATTTGAAAATGATTTAACTTACAGTGGTACTTGGATTCTAAAAATCAAGTGAATAAATTATATATTTATTGTATTGATTAAAGTCTTCATCCTTTTCTTTTTTAATTTCTTCAAATAATGAATAAAATATTACTTATAAATGGAGTTTGATAAATAAGGTCCTAGAATAAATCAGATTGAAATACTATTGTTATTAATGATAAATAAATCGTAAATAAATTTATTTTTACAAATATCATTAATCCCTATGCTTTTATCTACGTCAAAGCTTGCAACATCCAAACTCTCCTCCTCATAATTGTCTAGTCCTAAAAGATCTACAATTAATTATCTCAGTTAAGATTTGGATTCTCCATCCAGATAGAGAATCAAATTACTTTCTGATAAATGGAATCACATTCAGAATGGAATTGATAAAGATAAACTTGAAAAAAGAGAAGTATTAGAGGAGAGAATCAAAATCATTGAAGATGTTTTAGCCTCTGAGAAACCAAAAGATGAACAAAGATTTAAGGTCTTGAAGGATTCAGTCTTAAAATTATAAGATTAAGCACACAATCAAAAATCAGAAAGAGAAGTATAATTTTTATATTAATTAGGCATTTGATGATAAAAAAGACAAAGATTTTAGAACACTTTCAGATAATGTTGCCTTATCTTTTGACTAAGAAAGAAATTCTAGAGGGTAGGCAGAAACCAAGCTCTAAAAATAAATTGATGAAAGATTTTCATAAATCACACTCACCATAACTAGAAACACTCATTAATATGAAGATAGAAGTCAAGCTAAAATTGCTGAAGTTCTATAGTAAGTCTAATTAGTCAAAAATTAATTAGATTAAGAAAGAAGATCAAGGTACTGATTTTTATACAATCTATAGAGAGGAAGCAGCAGAATCTTTAACTGAATAAATAGATAGTGAAATTAATAAATTTTCAGATTAATTACTTATTGAAAAGAAAGTTAGAGAGGAAACCTAAGGAAAAATATTTAGAATGATTGAAGATGTTCATGGAAAACTACAACAAGATATAAGTTTTGAGAGAAGAGAAAGAGAAGCTACAACTGAAGCTTTATTGAAATTATTAGAAGATGCCTGCATTAAAATAGATAAAAATTTTAGATCATTCTGATATATATGAAAAACATATAAAATAATTTATTTATTATTTATTCAATAATTAAATAAACTGAATATCAGAAGAATAAGATTTTGAGATTGAATAATATACAAAGTCATTCTTATTGTTTTTAGCCTTAAAAAAACATCTTATTTAAGATGAATCAGAACAACTAAATATTTAGTAAGTAAAGTTATGTTCTTACAACACTCTTTTGCTTCATTCATTGTTGCTGGAGTACAAGAATATTAAAGGGAATATAAGTATATATTTATTGTTCCTTTAGATTCATCCTATCAAGAATGTATAGAAAAATATAAAAATTATTATGTGTTCCTAATCTAATTATTTTATAATAGAATTTGGACAATATTATTTATATTATATTTAGTAAACAAATAATAATTAAATAATGAATCAAGAAATATCTTTTTTACTTCCAGATGGAATCCCTCGTAAAATTATTACCAATGATGAGTAAATTTATTATAGAAATATCTCAAAATGTAAAATTAAACTTTTAATTTTAGAATTGAAGTTAGCTTGCCCTGAGGAGTTTGTTGGAGTGTATGATTTGAAGTCAGAAAAAGTTATTAGCAAATTCAATCATAAGTAATTCTCTTCATTAAATACAATAGGTTAGAATCGAATATTACCTATAAATTATTTTATATGCATTAAGCAATAGGAATAATTTAAAATAAGGAGAAGGAAATAGTATAATAAATAGAAGAAAATAAAAAATTGAAATAATAAATTAATGATATTAAGAGTAAATCAGATTAAGATATCAAAAATTTATAAGTAATTTAAAATCAATCAGATATATAAAATAATTAACTTATAATGGAGGTTGAGACAAAACTATAAGAGGCATAAAATAAAGTAAATGAATAGTCAAAGGATTTAGAAATTGCACAAAATAAAATAAAGGAATTGATAAAAGATTTAGAAAGTGCAAGATATGATTTAAAGATAGTAAATTCTTAACAAGTAGTATGGAAATAAGATATGGAAAGAAAAATTTCATAAAAAGATTCTGAGATTCAAGAATTGACAAGTTAGTGTGTAAAATATGTAAACGACAAATAAGTTTTATTAAATTAATTGTAATAAGCCAGTATGAGTTATTATTAAAATTCAGAAAATCTCAATAATTAATTATAATAGACTGCAAATTCTCTCTAGTAATGGCAATAATATACGAAATAATTAGAATTTGAAAAAAATAGATTAGAATAAGAAAATTTAGAATTAAAATCAAGAAATTAAGATGTAGAGAATGATATAAAAAAATAAAAAAAGAAATTTGAATTATAGGAATAGAATAATTAATAAGAAATAGAGTAACTTGAAAAAGGAAAATCAAATTTAGAAATGTAAATAAAAAGAATAAAGTCGGATGCAATGGAAACAGAAAATAAATATAAAGGTGAATCTCTCAATTAACAAAGATAATTAGAGGATAAATAAAATGAGATTATTTCGTTAAAAGATAATTTAGATAGATGTAATTAAAAGCTTAAATTATAAATGAACAAATACTAATAGATGAATGAGGAAATAGAAAGAGAAACCTAGTTATAACTTAATAGTGGATAAGTAAAAGCAGATGAGATCTAAAAATTACAAAGATAAATTTAATAAGAAAAAGAATAAAATGAGAAATTAATTGAAGAAAATGAAATGCTTCAAAAAAAAGTAACTGATACATCATAAAGTTTAAATAATTGCAAAAGTTAAATTACTGATTTAAAGTATAGAGCTGAAAACCTGGAAGAAAAATTGAAAACAATATAAGAAGAATCAAAATAAGATTTGAATTAAAAATAAGTAAAAATAGAAGAATTAAAAAAAGAAATTTAAGATTTATTAAATAAAAAAGAATAGGAATTGAAGGAATTAATCAATAAGCATGAAGAAGAGAATGAATAATCAAAAAATAAATTAAAGAATTCAGACAATGAGATTGAAAGATTGAAAGAAGAATTGAAGAAAGTAATGGATGAGAAAAAAAAAATAGAAGAGGAATCAGTAAGATAGAGATAAAATCTTTAAAAATAAATATCCGATTAAGATCAGTTGATGTTTTAGAAGGAATAAGAACTTGTTGCAATATAAAATTCTGCAATTGTGCCTGTTTATTAATTTAGAATATAACGATTAGTAGAATAAGTGCCAAGAGAGTATAATAAAGATATTGAATTTGCAATTGAGACCATGATGTTAGAAAAGTTAAACCCAGAGACTTTTCTAAAGACTAATTAAGAAAAATGTATGCAATCAGATTTTAAGCTATGCCAAGTCTAATTAAACAAGGGAAAGTCAGAGACAACCCTATATAATTTAAGTGATTAAGACTACAGATAATGTGCTACTATTGTTAATATTGGAAATATTACTGGTATTCAATGTTTTGTTCCTGTTAATTCAAGTGATTAATCTTTGGATAGATATTTTATTTTTAAATGCCTTAAATGCCCTGATAGAAAATAACTTGAAGGCAAATTCTTCGGAATTAAACAATGCAAAAAATAAGACAATGAAGAATTAGAGGTAAAAGAAACAGCAATTGACAATTGTTTATCTACAATTATTGCTTAAGATTTTATGAGAAAATTCATTCAAGAATTAAATGAAAAAAACCTTAAACCAAATTTTGACTTCAAATTTAGAGATTAATATATTATTGAGACAAAAAAGGATTTTAAACAATTTTTATAAGAATAAATAAAAGGGTAATAACTAGTGCTTTAAAATGAAGGGATAAAAAATTATGTAGAATTTATTGAAGCATTGGATAATGATTAATCAAATGAATTTTATGATTTTACTAGAGAATATTAATTGGATAAAAAATAACCTAAAGATGGAAACATCATCTAAGCGTTTTTATAAGTTCATAATACATAGAAACTTTAAGATATTTATAAAAAATTTAATCCAGAAAACATTAGAAAACAACTAAACCATTTTGTTGATTTTATTGGAGGAAATATTAGAGAAATGCCATAAAAACTTGTATTATTTATATATAATAATAATATAGTATTATTCCATCTAGCAGATTGAGATATTGCCTGATTTCCAAAAATATAATGGAGGCCATTTGAAATTTGAATCAAATCCTGAAGGTAAATTCTTATCTGCATTTACATATTATTCTATTGTTAGGAGTTAAAGATAACTTTGTATTTCTCATTTGTAAGGTGTTAAAAATCAATTATACGATCCTATGGTTTCAACTTATGATGGATTTTTGGATAAAATGGATTAAGGATATAATGAAATAAGAACAATAGAATCTAAGTTTTTATCTGAATCAAATGTTAACAAAGGAATAGAATATTTGAAAGCACTAGGCATTAAATGGAGTTGAATGATTTAATAAATTATAATAGAATTTAGTTCTATATTTTAATTTTAAAGATGATTTATAAATTTATATAGTAATAAAAATGTAAAAACTAGATTCAGAATTATTTAAATCAGTCGCAGTCAACAACATCGTATATTTGAACATTGAGAGAGGCTTAGTCTATATCCCAAGTAAATAAGTTGATCCGGATGCTGGAAACAATGGAGAGATTTTTAAAGGTTATATTGGATATAACACAGATAAATAACAAGAATGTTGTGTAAAGAAGTTTCCCATACCATCATATGATGTAATTTTAATAATGTATCTTTTCAGAAATAACTATTTGAAAAATTACATTAAGAGTTAATATTTGGAAGATAATTGGTTCATAAAAACATAGTGAAATTTTTTGAATGTTCAACAAGTGATAATAATTTTTATATGTTCATGGAATATTGTAATGGAGGATCTTTAGCTTAAAAGATGAGCCTTGGATATGAAGACAACCTTATGAGTACTAAAATATTTCCAGAAGGTAAAAAATAATAATAATAATAATTTTAGTGGAAGCAATTACTATAATATAATAAATAATAGATGCTCTAATCTATATGAAATAATTAAGTTATGATGGTAAATAAGGAGCTGTTCATAGAGATATCAAACCAGATAACATCATGTTTTCAAATAATGTTCCTAAGTTAATAGACTTTGGAATGGCTAGGTTTACAGATAGATAAACTATTACACCATATAAAGGTTCTCCAATTTATATGTCTCCTCAAAATTTAAAACAAGAAAAATATAATTTAGAAAAAAATGATGTTTGGGGCATAGGAATAATCCTATATTAATTAGTTGAAGGACTTTACCCTTGGAGAACAGGATTGAGTTCTATTGATGATTTAAAATCAGCACAAGAATAAATAGGATATTTTATCAAATTTACTGATAAATGTTCTGGAAATTTGTAAGTATTAATAAGGCATATGCTGTAATATGAAGAAAAAAAAAGATGGGATTGGGATGAAGTCATAAATTCTGAATTAATGAAACCTTACTTTTGCAATTTAAATCGTCCAGAACTCAATGAATTGAATAGATTAGTTTTAAATTATGAATTATTTGAAGAACTTCAAAAGAGTCTAAATATTGAAAAGATAAATAAATATGTTATGGATTTAACTTTAACAAAAATCCACAATCTAAAAGAATTCTTACCAAAAAATTCATAATTAGAGAAGAAAATCAATCAATTATACATCTAAAGAATTCTTTAGGTAAGAAAATTTCATACATTCAAAAGTGAAACAACATTAAAGAACAAATTATCATAAAGATTAGTAAAATGCTTACAATAAATGATTGTAGACACTTTAAATGAAATTTAGACATTGAGTTTAAATCGCCTTTGCTAAATTGTTATTTCATTATACAAGACTGAAATATAATTTGAGGATAATTTAACATTATCAGGTTTGTTACAACTAGCAAAACTTTGAAATATCAATATACAATAGCTGATATTAATAATTATTTATTTATCATTTGCTGCTAGGTCCTGGAACGCAATTTAGAACATGAATTCTATCCCATGTACCACATGACTCAGATTTCCACCCTTTTTAACATCTACCCTATCAGAATACTTTCATCTTGATACTGATTTGCAACAAACTTATGTTTCATATCCGCAAACAACTCCTCCAGCACTTTAACATTTATTTGTACAATCCAAACTCCATGGAGCAAACTAATAATCTTATCTAAGATTGCTCTATCCATTAAGTTAGTTACAGATAACTAATCCAATAATCAAAATGAAAACACAAACTTTCATTTTTAAATTATAATAAATAATAAAAACGATATTGGAATTATATTATATAAAAAATCTTTCTAATCATTAGATAAATTCTTAAGCTTTCAATTCCAATTATTAATTATAGAACTCTCCAAAATTAATTGCCTCTGCAGATTCAATAGCATCTATAGCCCTAATAAATTCATCCTTTCCTTGATCAATTTCAGAAAAACAACCAAATTCAGTTGTCACAATCATATCATACAAATATTACTTTACAGTATTTATATAAGTAATAACTATTTCCTATTGACTCAATATATGGGAATATTTAGAAAAAGAATTTAAAAATTGCTCATCTTGACTACTTCCAAGATTTTGCTCACCTCCATTTATTTGTTTGACATTTTATTAAATAATCTCTTCACAATAATAATATTCTTCCTTTCCTAACTGATAAGTAAATAAATACCTTTTGATTGTATTACATATTATGGAGCAATAGAAAATTTTAATGTTCTCATTGATAATTCAGTCAAATCTTTTACAAATTGATCCATAAATACTTAGGTAAATATATTATTCAAACTGATTGCTGCAGCATTTTCTTTAGTATCATAATTTTAGCCTTTAGATAAATCTTTTCTAATTAAAATTTGATTCTTTAATTCTTTTATTTATGTATCCTATACTTTTATAATATAAACCTTCATTAAATCTCCTTCCTCATTTGGTTGCATACTTCTTAATGTTTTTATCTCACCCATATGTTCTATATCTAAAAATTATTTCAAATTTATGAATTATCCTCTTTTTATTGATTATAAAAAGTTGTTTGATGGTTTAATTCTATAAATTAAGTAATCGGTTTCATCACCTTAAAAATTTGGATTCTCCTAAAATTTCTGAATTCCAAATCTTGAATTTATTAATTATGCCACTGGGGAATTGACTTACTCCAATCCTTTCCCTAAATTTTTATTACTAATCAATTTTAACATCTCTGTAAGTTTACCAATTTTTTATTTCATTTTATTGATTAATAAATTTTATTTTTCAATATATGATTTTAACAGATTAATCTCACCATTTTAAGAAATTACTGTTTATTCTGATAATAAAAGCTAATTGTGCTGTAATCTATATTTTTCTTCTAATTCTTCAATATTTGATTGTTATTTAGCTTTGGTTTATGATAATTACTGTATATTACGTTCATACTTTTCATTATACTTATTAAGTTCATTATTTTCAGATTGTAATTGATCTTTGATTAACATAAGTTAGCGTATTTCATCCTATTTTGAATCTAAATCCTTCTTTACTTTTTTTAATTAAGAATTTAATTATTCAATGTCATTTGAAAATTTTTGTTGTTAATAATGCTAATCAGTCTCAGCATTTTTTAATTAAGAAGTATAGGTCTTTATTTATTTTTATAACTTTTCAACTTTCTGTTATAATTCATTATTCTATTATTTCAATTTTTATTACACTTCAAAATTACGATTTTTCTCCTCATCAATCATCTCTTTTTTAATTTAATCTATTTCTCGGATTGCTTCATTACAATAATTTTTTATTATGACATTTTAATTGTTGTTATCAGATAAATCAATAGATGAGTTGATATCATTTATTCTTTATTTCAATACTTATATATTTTATTTGTAGTAATATTCCTATCTATTTTATTGATCTTCCAAATCCTGAATTTATGCTTGTTAAAAGATTCCTTTTTCTTGAATATCACTTTCCAATTGTGATATCAAGTTATTTTTTTATTTTATTTAATTTTACATTACTTATTTCTCTTATTCAAGTTTAGTAATCTATGATTCATAAATTTGGTGATTGAAATTTAATTGATTATCCCCTTATTATTATAAAAAATATTTCTCATTTACAAAGTCTCTTTCTTGTTTCGATACCATATTATTTAATTCTTATATCTTTCTTTATAGATCTTCATTTTCTGATAATAATTATTCTTTATTTTGATTAATTTATGTAATCTTTTATTCATACAACTATTATTAATTCATCAATTTCTCCTTATATTACTATTCTATCCTCTATAACTCCTAAAAATTCTAATCTCTCTATTTTTTTATAAGTTAATCATTATCTTTACATTGACTCAATTAATTTATAATTTCTCTATTTGTTTCTTTTAATTAAACAAATTCTTTTTACAAATCATCAACATTATTTTATAGTTCAATAACTTTCTTTTTAGAGTTCAAGTTTTCTCTTAAAATCTAATTAATATCCATAACATTCAAATCAATACTAGTATTATTAAATTAAATAAAGCTATTAGAAGCTGAATACATTCTATTATTATTTGCATTTATTAATATGATATTCTCAAATGCCATATTTAAAGATTTACTAATCACTTTTTTTATTTAGGTAGGTTCACATTCTATTTATTTTATATTTCCATCTTCATATTTAACATTATATTTGGTCTAACTAATGTTTATCATTATGTTTAAATTATATTTAAATAAAATATTTCATTTTTCTATTAAGTTGTCTCATAATCAATAAAAACCTTTATAGATATAAACTAATTAAAACTATTTTTTAATTTAATAATAGAATATTGTTTGAAAAATTGATTTTACAAAATTTCTCTTTGTTATAAATGAATATGTATATTTTTCAATCTTATTTTGATATTATTACATAGCCATTATCTTATAAAATTCAGGTTTTAACTATAATTTTCCTAATTATTTAATAATATCATAAAATCCTAATTAGAAAACTAATTATATAACTTTATGAATTCATTTCAATCTAAAATCTTTAAGGTTAGAATTAAAATCAACTCGAGAAAATAATTCCTATTCAATAATAGTATTGTGGTTCCATTTGTAACACTATTATCGATGAAAGCTACTTAATATTTTAATAAATTACATGTGTTTCATTATTATATTTTTTGTTAATGTTGTTGAAATTTCCAATATTAGGGTATGATCAATGTAATTTATTAATTTGCTTACTAGTCAATTTTTGCAAATGAATTTTCATATTGTCTCTAAAAAACTTTAAAGATTATTCATTTTGTATAATAAATAAATTCATATTTTTGTTAATTCTATTTATGTATTTGTATAGTAGTATCATACTTCTGGATCAAGATTTTGATGGGTTATTTTTTTTATTTTCTTTAGATATAATCATTATCTTGGAATTCTAAATAATTTTATAATATTAAATTTATGTCTGAAAGCCGTAGTAATAGTGATTTAGAAGATAATTAAGAGTAAAGGGTTTAAGATGAAATTGTTGATTAAGAGGAATCAAATTCAAATATACTTGGTGCTGCATATAAAGTAAACTTAGATAGAGACAAAAGAAAGTAACACTTTTTTACAATCAGTATGAATTTAATGCCATATTAGATCCTGAAGAAGATTTTAAAATGGTTAAATTAAAAGTAATAAATTGTATTAATATCTAAGCCTTATCCTAAAAGTAGTCAATTGGAAGCAATTTTTAATTAATATAAAAGAATTTAACAATTAAAGTCTTCTGAAGATGAAGTGTTTTTAAAATTAGAAGATTAACAATTTTAAAAAGAAAGGAAGTTTACAGTATCAGAAGTTAGAGCATTGAGAAAGGAGAGGAATCATAAATATTTTAAATATTTAATTGAAATTAGAAAAGTAGAAATAAGGTTTATTTAAGAATTTTGTGAATGAAGAACTATTTTCAAAGTTTAGAAAAAAAGTGAAGGTTTTTAGTTTCGATGAGAATGCTGCCAATAAGGAAAAATAGAATGAAAAATCTATTGATGAATCTGTTGAGAAAGAGAGTGATGTTTTTTCTAATTATTCAGAGTTTTATTGATGTTATATATCTAAATAATATATATCAATTAGCTATCAAGGTTATGGGATCATTTACCGATATAATAAACGAACATTATCGGAATAACTTTCCCAAAATAAAATAAAAAAGTATCTTAGATATATCCATAACCATAAGAATGGTCCTACTATAAGTGTATATAATAATTTAAATATGTATTATCTTGGAGTGACCTATTATAAGGGTTACCAGTCTATGATTTATTTTGTAATAGAAGTAGTTTTACCCATGATCTAAATAGGAGTAAAAATAGCAACACAAAAGATTGTAATTAAAAATTATATTCCTTTTAAAGTATTCATTTATTTTAGAGTATGTTTTATGTGGAAAAATTAATCTTATTTTCTTTCTGAACAAGTGTAACATTCAATAGCATCATTTCCCATTATTCCAGGAACTGATTAGCATTTTAGACATTAATAATGATTACAAACTTCACATTTATGAATTGGGTATAGACTATATTATAAGAAATGAAGAATTACAGACTCCATTTTTTCAAATTTCTTTTGAATATGCTGAACTCACAAAAAGGACATTTGGCATAATTTTTTTCATTTAAATATATAGAACATTCCTAACATTTCAATCTTTATTCATGTTTATGTATTTTGCAAAATATTTTTTTATAGATAGTAAATGGGAATGTCTCTGCATCTAAAAATTCTTATGTTTTTGGTAATACATAGAGATTTGTATTGATGCAACTGGAACATAATCTTATTAATAAAAATAATAAGAATACGCTTATTCCATTTTTAAAAAGATGTTTGCAATTGGATTTTTAGATATAGTATAATTGTGACAATCAGAACATTTTTTAAATTGATTGTTTCTATTTTGTAAACGATTATAATCAGCTGTATTTGTCTTTTCTGACATAAAAATTATAATATAAAGTCTTTGAAAATCTTTGTTTTATAATGTTTAATCATAATTAAAAAACATTTTTTATATTTAGGTTTTACTCAATTGTTTGCAGCAATAATATCTCTAATCTATTAAGCTAGAAATAACAAAGGATTGAATGACATTTCTTCTCTTTGTTATCTAAGAAATTGTTTCATTTTTTCTAATTCATGTTTATCTGCCTAATCTTCATCCTCTTAATCTTCTCTTATTTCTCCTAATGACAATAATGTATCTTTCTTAAGTTCTTAAGAAGTTTATTCTTCTAATCCACCTTATTAAGCTTATTCATCCATTGGCAAAGGTGATTGAATCTCTTTTTAATCTTTACCCATATATTTATGAAACTCTGATTGATTAATTCCCATTTCATCTAAATCAACAGATCCCTCTGAGGATTCGTATTCAGATCCAAGTTCAGCTCTAAGTCTCTCCTTTTCTACTCTCTTCTATTCAATCTTATCAAATATTTTTATTTTTTTAAGTCTTTCTTAATGTTTTCTAACTTCATCTGATTTTACAACATGATCAATTAACTAATCTAATTATTAATAATACTTTCATTAATGCTGGTTATAATCCAGGATAAACATTTTATTATAAATATTCTATGGCAACTAAATCTCTTTTTGTATTTGGTATCATTGTATTATAAATTAATTATATCAAATATTTTTATAGTTAAATAACTCAAGCAATTATATCACTTTATTGTATGACTAACTCAATCTTATGTTCTGTCGAATCCCTTTCATCTCCTTCATCATCTTCTATATGAATTTAGTTATTTAATTTCTAAAATTTCTCATTTTTTTCTTAATAAGTGTATATATTACTAAATAAATTTATAATAACAATAGATATACCCTCCTAATCTCTTCATTATGTATAGTCCTAAAAAGATTAGACCCTTTAATGTAATAACAACTATGAATATATAGAACAATATCTCCAACCATGTATGTTCATCCTCTTATTTTTTACTATCTTCTACTTTAGATATATCTTAATTCTCATCCTCTGCAATTTCAATATTTTAATCTTTATTTTCATCTTCTATCTCTTTAATACTTGATTTCAAAACACTTGGCAATCTGATATTTTTCACAATTTATCTTTATTGATTTTATATCTCAGTTTATGTTTATTCATCAGAAGTATTTATGACTTATAATTTAAAATAATCCAAAGTGCAGTTTGCTGATACAATAGAAATCTCTAATTAATCCAAATCAAAAAGAATATCTTTTTTCCTCATCCAATTTTATCCTAAAATAACCCTATCTGATAATTTTTCTACTCCTATACAAACTTATTGATTCTAAATATTCAAATAATCTTATGGTTTCCAATAAATTTCAATATCATCATCAAAAATAAATTTCATTGTAGGAAAATATGAATAGTAATCTTAATTAGATATATTTTAAGTAAATTAAAAACAAATCTATTATTATATTATAGTTGTTATTGGAGATTAATTTAATTCAAAATGATCTTTTATTGCTTACACTAATTAATTATATATCTCACGATCCATATAAGAAATAGTAGCTCCTGAATCAATAAACGTTCCTAAACCTTTAGTATATATACTATCATCAACAGTAAAGATTTTATCCCCAAAAGCTATTTTAGTAAGGTTTATTTAATATTATTAAGTAGGTTTGAATTTGATTTTATTTATTTTGAATTCAGGATCCTACCTTAATAAATCATATCCACCAACACTTATGTAACCAAAGTTATCATTTAAGCAAATAGAAAATCTTCTCTTAAATGATAATGCCTTGTCTTTTTTGGCTATATAATCTATCAAATTGGGAGGAAATTAAGTATAATTAGTAATAGGTGCAAGTCCAAATATACCATCTGCAAGTTAATTATATAATTATCCAGTCTCAAATTAAGTACATCCAAGGATTGATTCAAATGATTCTTGTTCAATATATTGATCATCTAATTAAATCAACCCATCTCCTATTAAAACTTTATCTTTAAAATAAAATCCTCCAATAGAACTCCCTTCTACATAATAAGAAGCGAAACTGCATCTATTATGTTCAAAAGAAGAACAATTGAAATCTTTCCTTAAATCAGAGGCTTTGTAATTTTTTTCATCAAATGAATATGGAGGATTTTAATGTTGTCCACATTGATGACATTAATTACATTTGATTGTTGTAGTTGAACTACCAGTATCTACAATTACGCTATGCTTTGTCATATTTTCACCAACATAAATATTCATATAATAATAACCTAAGGTTGAATTACCATATAATATTGCTGTATGAGGGTTATCGACTGACTATTATATTCATAAATTTACTCTATTTTCATGATTAATTTCTTAATGACATTTTTGAAGTTCAATTAATAAGCATAAAAACAGGGTAATAATCATAATAATTAATATTTAAAACAAAAAACATTAACTATATAATAAATATCAATAGAATAGATAAAGGGAGTAAGTTTAAGCATCTTAATAAATAAATTTCATTATAATAAAATATAGGTATTCATTTTATGATTTATAATAACTATGGAATTAAAAATTGTATTAAATATTTAAAAATACAATTGTTATGTTGTAAAGAAAAATATTAGTACCATCAAAAAGAAAATAATAAAAAGAATCCTAATAAATAGATGATTTTTATTTTGAAAGTAGTTTTGAAACTATTGATGTTGATGAGATAACTTCTTTGTTAGCTAAGAGACTTAAATTTGAAAATTATGAAGATGGATCAAATGAATCATTCAAAACTAAAAGATGTTGTTTTAGTGATGAAAAATTTATAAGTTGTAAACCAGGATTAGAAATATTATTATCTAAATATTAATAGATATCTTTGATACCTAATGAAAACCATTGTACTAAATAGGTTAATTAACAAATAAGTGGAGAAAAGAGAATCATACAAGAAAAGAACATATAAGAGTTTAAGAAAATGAAAACTGGTGAAATTAATTATATGGAATTTTAGAGATATCCTGATGTTCAAAATACAAAGAAATCCAAAAAAAAGAAGTTGAACACATAAATTACAAAGAAGATTCACAAATTTTGAATATTTTAATTGAAAATAGTCATCATACATCTACTAATATACTAATGTGTTATAAATTTATATTTATGATACTTAAAATGATTTTCTTGTTCTAATATTAAATATCTCTTTTCTACCTTAAAAAGGTAATAATAATAATCTAGAAAAGATTGTTTCAACAAAGAATTATTAAAAATTATTTATTAAAAATTATTTTTATAATTAATAAATTTTAGGATGAGTTATAAGCCAATATCTAACGATTAGCATCCCTTAGACATAGGAGATGAAGATGGAGAATTAGATATTGTAGTCAAGAGATAAGAAAAGCCGAGGTATAGTTAAAAATCCTTTTTAATTTGGATTATCATTGTCACTTTTCTTGGTGCTATTCTTATATATATTGGTTAAAGTAATTCAACAAACAATGGTTAAATTAAAAATGGCAAAAACAAAATTTAAAATTTCACGAAAGTTAATAAAACAAGTAATACGTGTTATTAATTTTAAGTAATTCAAGATAAAAATGAAAAAATAATAGACTCCAAAGAAGATTAAGATTATATTGAAGATAATGTAAAGATGAAGAATGATTCATAAAATAATTTAGAAAATATTAATAAAACATAGAATGATTCAACTTTAGAAGAAGACATTTCGGAGGAGTAATAAGAGGAAGAAAATAGTATAGATTTTGAAGGTAAATAAATAAAATGCCATAATTTAGAATTATAAAAATAAACAGATCAATTAAATAAAGAAATAAAAGAATATTTTAAACAAAAGAATGAAACAGAGAATGAAGAAACAGTTATTGAGGTTGATAAGGATTTAAGATATAATGAAATATTGTGTGAAAGTGGTTATTATATGAATAGAGATGAGAAGAAATGTAAAAAATGTGAAGATAGATGTGCTGAGTGTATGCATATTATTGGAACCTGTTACTAATGTTAAAGTGAAGTATCAATTAATCTTATTAAGAGTTCTACTTAAACAATTATGGGAAATGTATCTAAAAATGTGAAGGAAAACATGATTCAAGTAATCTATTATTATCAGATGATAATAAAAATTAAAGCATTCCAATTTGTTTAGGAAATATACATACTTCCTCATTATTTATGTCAGTCCAAAAATCTAATAATACTCATTTTGTTTTGCCTTATTTAATCATTCATCCAGCTACTAGTGTTTCATTAATGTATCATAATAATTATCCTCTTGTATATTTTTTCAACAAAGACATTTTCAATTTTGAAGATGGGATGAAATTGAATGACATTATTACTCAAGCTCAAGAAAAATAATTGATTGTTATTATAATAGGATCTCATACTTTGTATGATTTCTCTTTATTTAATAATTTTTTATTTTAATAGGCCTAATAAAATATTGAACATTTAGTGAAAGCAAAAAGTTCAACTTTCAGATCTTTTTTTGGTCAAGATTACAATGCATATGGAGTCATTAGAGAATATTAATCATAATACAAAAATAATTCTGTTGATTTAGTAATATCAGATGATCCTATAGAAATAGATCAGTAATTCATTTATTTATATATATTTTCATAGCGAATACTTGGAATCTAATTTATTAGTGACTCATGAACAACATTATACTGACTATAATTTCGAATCATTATAAGGAGCTTAATCATAAAAAACAACTGTGATACTGTTATTCCATACAAAAAATGAATAAGATCAGAAGGATTATTGTTCAAGATTTCTTTTTGTCTCTTTCTTACAATGTGCAGTTAGAGAACTTCAAATAGATCACATTTAAAGAATGAGATAAGGATTTGAATTAATTTCATAATTTGTTGTATAACCAGATTTATGATGAATTTTGTATTCTCTTATTTATGTATTATTAAATCAAGGAAACAATCTAACAGGATCTCTAGGGAACATACATGCATTTCTAATATTCTTAAGATTGAAATATAAGAATGCAACTCTTTCTAATCCAAATGCACATCCTCCATGAGGAAATGCACCATATCTAAAATAATTATTTCATCATCTATACCTAAATGAATCAATATAATCTTTCAATGGTTCAACGGCAATTCCCTTCTCTTTTATTTGTTTAATTAAAAGTTCTGGGTCATGCACTCTCTATGCACCTGAAACAATTTCTTCTCCTCTCATGAAAAAATCATATGATAAAGTGTAGTTTGGATCATCATGACAAGGCATAGTATAAAATGGTCTTGCTTTCTTTGGATATCTGTGAAGAATGTAAAAATCAGTTCCATATTTCTCTTTGACTAATTTTCCAAGTGTCTTTTCATTAGTAGTATCTAAATCATCATTGGGATCTTAATTAACACCAGCTTCTTGTAACATCTTAACACCTTCCTCAAAAGTTAGTTTTAGTACTGGTTCTGGTATTTTAAATGGTTCAAATGGGAACTATTAAGAAATTATTTCTATTTCCTTTTAATATCTCTTTTCAATTCCTTTAAACATATATATACACAAATCCCCCATTAAATCTAATAATTCAGAAAAATGCTCCTTTATTACCATTTCAATATCCATACTAATAAATTCACATTAATGTCTATGAGTGTTAGAGTTTTCAGCTCTAAAAACAGGAGCCACTTCGAAAACTCTATCATAATCAGCCATCAAACACATTTATTTATATAATTAAGGAGATTATGCTAAACAAGCATCTTAATTGAAATATTTCAACTTAAATACATTAGTACCACCTTCAGAAGTACCTCCAATCAATTTAGGTGTATGGATTTCAATGAATCCATTTTCTACCAAAAATTCTCTAAACAACAATCCAATACCTGATTATACTCTGAAAATTGCTTATTTAGCAGGAGTTCTAAGATCAATAACTCTATTATCTAATCTTGTTTTTAACATGACTTATATTTATTATTTTTCATTTTTATCTTTATCTTATTTATCTTATTTTTATTAAGGTTCTTCTTATTTCAATTCTTAAACCCCATCTTCAAAATCTGTGATTCTTCTTGAAGCATCTTCAATTTAAAATGGTAACATAGGTAAAGACCTGCTTACCACTTTAATTGATCTTATTTCTAATTCCACTTTTTATGTACAAGATAAGATCTCCTTATTTGGTTATTTCACAAGTGCTTCAATATCAACTACAGTTTCAAGTGGAATTCCTGAGATATACTTTAACATTTAAGCACTTGCAAACTCTCCCTTTTCAGCCACTACTTAAATTGTATTATAATTCTCTCTTAAAATCAAGAAGGCTAACTTTCCCTTCACTCTAGAGTTATGAATTCTAGCTCTCACCAATATCACCTAATTCACCAAAGTTTAATCAACATCACCAACTTTGATCCATTTTCTATTTGTTTTCTCTTGAGATTGTATCAAATTCAAATCTCCATACCTTCCAATACAATTATCTTCCTCTTAAATTTACTATTACTATTGTTATTATTGCTTTTAAGCTATGTTTAGATCCATATATAAATACCTTATTATTGTTCTTATTTTTTTAAAGCCTTTTCAGCTTCCTTTTTTTCTCTTTGTTATTATTTCTTTGACTTTTATTCTCCTTCTACTACTTCCTCTGGAGGTTAAACTGGCTAATCTGACATCTTAAAAATTTTATTCTTTTATTAAAAGATAAATCGAAATTAAATCGGCCTGATTAATGTATTGAAAAGTCTTAGTTGTCTAATAATCATATATATATATATATAATAATTATTATTTTATATAACATCTTAATGAGTAATGATCCTTACTAATGGCCCTTTCCTAAACGTACTGATCTAATGAATTTATAAACAATCAGTAACCAAAATTATTATAACAAGTTCATTAGAAAATTCAAAGCAGATCCTCACACCAAGAGAAACAACTTATAATCATGATATTGAAGGATCTGTTGCAAAGAAATGCAATTATTAACATAAATAAGATTATATCAACAAAAATAATGACATAGAAGGTGCAAGATCAAAGTCAAATATACGTCCTTCCAACAGAGCCGACTTGCAGCTAGTTATAGATGACATCAAAGGCACTAGGCCAAACATAGTTAAATTTTAAACATCACGTTAACCTCTTAATCCTCTCGAACCATAATATAAGCTTCCTACTTTTATAGCCTCTCAAGCAGATCCACCTAAATTTATTAGAGATTCTCATAATATTTATGATATCCAAGGAGCTTAACCTAAATAAACACATAAAAAACTTATAATCAAAGAATCAGAACATGAAGACATTTATGGATCTCATCAGATTCCAAGATATCAGCCAAAAGGTAAAGATTAATATTATTTTATATAGATAAAATTGACTCTCTTTATGTAAAGGATATAAACTACTATTTATTACATAAAACAACTAGAATTTCGAATCCACTTGAACCTACATATGACCATTATGATGACAAAGGGTAAAGATTTTAAAAAATTTAGAAATAAAATTATTATCGGAAATATTGAAGGAAGTCAAAGTAAACCACTTTATCTTAAGGAACAAAAACAAAGTCTCCTCATATCAGATATTGATGGTACATAACCTGGATCTTTGTCATCTCGATTTCTAAGGACTGGGGACAGAAAAGATTATCGAGAAACTAACAGTCTTGCAGATTTATAGGCAGCAAAATCAGGTTCTTTGAAAAAAGGTTTGCCAAATGTTCGATATACAAATCCTTTGAATCCCTAGTATTAAATGCCAGGATAGAAGGATATTTATGGATCTGTTTTCACATAAACTGCTTAAAATCATTTTACTAGAGCTGAGCAATTAGATTAATTTATAAAGAAATAATGAATAATATAAAAATCAAAAATATTATACTTACATAATAAACAATATTAAGAATAGAAAATTTTATACTTAAGATTTTTATATATTCATTGATTATATATTTATCTAAATTATATTAATTCATAATTTTTTGATTAAAATTTTAATTAAAATCATTATCATTAAAAGATAAATTTTTTATTTATTTGATGAAAATAATTTATCTATCATTTTATAAGAATTGATATCTTTACTATTTCATATAAATACATAAGAGTCTCCAAAAAGTTTGCACGATTCAAATAAGAAAATTAAGTTAATATAATTTTTATAAAAATCAATAAGTAGTAATCATAAAAGTGATCCCAATTTTGGAGATTTAGATATAAATTATTATTATAGCCTTTTTCTTTAATTTTGCAGTTATCTACTTTTTTATTCTAATTGATTTAATTTAAACTGTGATTCAATCAATAATTCTTTTAAATTATCGTAATAACTCTATTATTTATCATTTAAATATTCTACATCTTCTTTATCTGTATAATTTTGAATTGAATGAGGAGTTCCGAAATCCGTTTGAGCTCTATTTTTAAGGTTCTGTTAATTTTGAATAGTTTGATCTTTGTTATTAAGAGTCCCTGTTGGTGTAATGTTTCTTTATTATGGCATATTAGCATTTAAATGTTTAGTTGGAGTCAAATTTTAACGTATATTTGATGGTATTTGTTAAGATGTCAAAGAAAAAGGGTTTTAAGAATACATTATAAGATTCGGACTTAGAGGAGTTTAATTATTCACTATTTTGATTGGAGATGTGTTCAATGCAGTTAGATCAAAATTTGGTTAGACTTTTCTGGTGGATTGTAATTAAGGATGATTTTCAAGTGGTATAATAATAGATTATTAAATTTATGATGGAACTCTTATGGTAGGCTAGATTATTCTCTAATGTTATGATTTATCTTACTTATGAATATTAAAACATATTGTATTTAACAGATAAATTAATGAATAGAATATTATGTAAATGAAAATACATATATATATATATTTGATTGCTCAATCGAGCTTAACCTTTTTAGCAACAGGATCTGCAATGAATGAATCCATACCAAATATATTATCAGATTTTTCAAATTAAACTGGAATATTTCTTATATTCTTATTACTAATGATATTTTAGAAATTATACTTATCATCTTCTTCTCCTTATTAAATACCAGAATAAAGATTAGCTCTAGGTTTATCAGTAAATAATGGTTTATCAAAGGCTTCATATTCATCTTCATCTCCAAATCCTTGACTTACACCTTGTGTTTAATTGAATAATCTTTGATCATACAAAGTATTTTGAGTGGTAGGTTATGCTTAACCTAAGGCAATCTTTTCACTAATATCTCTGTCATTATCTCTATTAAGTTTACTCTTCTTTCCTTGATTTTCTTATCTTAACTATCTTTCAAGTTCTCTTTTTCTTAAGTATCTTAATTCTTCTCTGGCTTATAATTCTTATTATGATTAATTTTCTGGAACATCTTCTTATTTAGTTGTCTATTCCAAAAGAAGATTCTTTCTTTATCTAGCTTCCATAGCTTTTTATCTATTTTCTTCTTCTTTTTCTTAATATTCTTTATATTGCATAGATTTCAATATCTTATTCCTTTCCTCTAATTCTTTTCTTGATTATCTTTCTGCAATATAGAGACCATCAGTTAATTAAGCGAATTTGGCATTGACTGTATGCTTTTAAAAAATAAATGATGATTAAATACATGTTAAAGTGTTCTACCATCTGCAGACAATCTCATTTCTAATGGGATTGTATAACCTTTGGCATTCTTCCAATTAGATATGCAAGGAGGAATTTTCCAATCTTGTTGATCTTTTAAAGTTAATTTTCTTGGTGGAGATCTCATTTAAATTGGTGGTGGTGATCCTGGACCTTTAGGAATTCTTTTGTGTTTAAAACGAGGAGGTTCCATTGGATCCAATTATTAGGCTTGAACTCTTTAAAATAAATAAATGCTTCTACTTTACAATTCTTTCCTAGCCGGTTTGTTATTAATCACCTTGTTTTGGAGTATATTTGATATATTATTAGGCAGCTCCATCTGAAGCCCTCAATTATCCCATAGTTGCACATTACTTAGAGAATACCAATTAATCTAATTGTTTCTTAGTATGAATAGCAATTTATTCACTAACTTCCTTTGAAGGCTTTTAAAGTTCAGCTTCTGAAAGATAAGTATTTTTAAAATTATGAGCATATTATGCTCCATCAGTTCCTCTAAATGGTTTAATCATATATTTATTTGAATATTTTAATATGCATTTATAAGTTTTCACTATTTATTAATACTCAACTATTATTACAAAGTGGAAAGTGAAAACTCTGGCTTATAATCATTTGGGACTTCAATTGGTTTATATTATTTTGCTGAAATTTTAAAGCCTTATTATTTTATTTACACTTCCACTCCCATTTCCTCTTCTCTTTATTTTAATAAAACAAGTGGTTCAGGATTATTCTTGGCTAATTCAGGAAATAATTCAGGATGATAACTGTATGGTGGTGGAGGATAATGAGTTCTATTTGGATTCTCTCTAGGAATTACATCAACATAAAATGTTTTCTTAAATTTATAAGGATCTCTTCTGAAGTACACAATACCCTTTATAATTATCATAAAATCAATATACTTCAGCTTTAGAATGAATAGTATGATCTTTTCCAACTGAAGTATTCTAACCTGGTTTCCATCTAAATCCTCTT